>JAVFHW010077314.1:0-25968 GCA_032159205.1 Eurystomus glaucurus suahelicus | reverse complement strand
GTGCACAGACCCATCCCCATCTTCAGTAAAATGCTGCTACTCTTTTCATACCCAGAAGCCATCAGAGGCAACACAGCCATGTGAATCCAAAAAGCAGATCCAGCTCCTCTTCCCATAGACTAAGTGATGGGAAAGTTTATTTCTCTATTCTGCCGATGCACAAAACCATCACTCATGTTTCCATATCTCAGATGGTTTGGATCCAGGTTGTGCAGCATTTACATCATCTGTATGACCAAAAGTAGTAGAAATAACAGCCCTCTGGCCAGGACCAATCTTAACCAAAACTACTCTGCCAGTGATGTTTTTCCAAGCTCCACTTACCTGGGGCCAGCTTAGGAGCATGAAGAAGGTTCAAAAGCTTCTTAAACATCAGGATGGTCTAGCTGAAGTACCAAAAATGTGCTGTGAAGAGCAAGCCACCCTAAGAAGCAGATTGCTACACTGTCTGTTTTTTCTGTTACCCATAATTCACATTTTTCCTTCCTAGAGGTCATTTATTTTCTTCTGCCATTTATATATATTTATTTACAATATAAATCAAAGAACTCCAAAGAAGTTTCCATGCAAATGAGATTATGAATCTGCAATTTGGGACAATTTTAAAACCTATTCATTCTATTTATATTGAGAATACTTTAACGTAATTTTAATGCCTTGGCCCTGACAAAATGCATTTTCATTCAAGCAAATAAGATATTGAGTAAACATTATTCTCCCATACTTATTTCTTTGTCAAATAATTGACTTTTTTTTAAAAAAAACAACCTTATATGTTATAGACAACATTACATAAATGGCAGAGGGCAGATTTGCTCAGTTCACAGGCATTCTTCACAGAAGACCCATCGTTATAAGCCCCATTTATCAGAGAATCATAGAATAGTTTGGGTTGGAAGGGACCTTATAGATTATCTAGTTCTAACCCCCTGCCATGGGCAGGGACACCTCCCACTAGACCAGGTTGCTCAAAGCCCCATCCAAGCTGGTCTTGAACACGTTCAGTGTTGGGGTATATACAACCTCTCTGGGCAGCCTGTGCCTGTGTGTCACCACCCTCAGAGTGAAAAACTCCTTCCAAATTTCTAATCTAAACCTACCTTCTTCCAGTTTAAAGCCATTACCCCTCATCCTATTACCAGAAGCCCTTGTAAAAAGTCCCTCCCCAGCTTCCTTGTAGGCCCCCTCCAGATAGTGGAAGGCCACAGTGAGGTCTACCCAGAGTCTTCTCTTCTCTGCTTTCTCTGCAGCATGTTTCTGCTGCCACTTCATTTCTTCAGTGTTCTTTTCAGAGGATTTACCATAAATCCATGTAACCACATTCTCTTTACTGTAGCAGTGTTATCTGCAATGAGGCCAAAACTCTGGTGGTGTTTGATGCCCTACAACTGCCCCAGAAAAAACCCATCCCTTGTCTCTCCCAGCACATCGATAGCCTCAGCTAGATGAATGCATAGGCAGGACACATTGCAGACATTTTACTGGCCACAGTGTAAGTACTAGCCGAGGATCAATGCCGCTGTGTACTGATGGGGACACTTGGGAGCTAAGAAAAATATTCTGCATCACTTGGAGAGGGCCACTCAGGTAAAGCACGAGGTAGTTGCAGAGGTAAAGCACGAGATAGTTGCAGAGCAGCTTATTAGCGGTAGAGTTTGAGGACTGGCTATTTTTAACCAAAGCATAGACTGCAGGCGTGTATAGAAATGTTGCTAAATCAGGTTTAAAATGTCCTCTCACTCATTCTGGCTAATCACTGTCTGCTCTAAAGAAAAACCTGTTATCACTCAAAGAAAACAAAGCACAACTGCCTCTGTGACTTACTCCTGAATAGCTGTATGCAGGTCAGTTTGTCCAATACAGACAAATAAATCTTTAAAAAGAACAGGAAAAAAGTATATATGGACAGCAGCTTACCTGTACTAGGTCTGAGTCTAAGCTCAAGTACAAGGCTAAGTGCTAGAAGCATTTACACGTGAACTACACATAGCCAAGAAGGCCACCAGCATCCTGGCTTGGATCACCACTAGTGTGGCCAGCAGGACTAGGGCAGAGATTGTCCCCCTAGACTGGGCACTGGGGAGGCAGCACCTCAAATCCTGGGTTTGTTTTTGGGTCCCTCACCCCAAGAAGGACACTGAGGTGTTGGAGCGTGTCCAGAGAAGGGCAACAAAGCTGGGGAAGGGTCTAGAGTGCAAGCCTTGTAAGGAGCAACTGAGGGGCCTGGAGTTGTTCAGCCTGGAGAAAAGGAGGGTCAGGGGGGACCTTCTTTGCCCTCGACAACTCCCTGAAAGGAGGCTGGAGCCAGGTGGAGGTCGGTCTCTTCTCCCAAGGAGCAAGCAATAGGACAAGAGGAAACAGCCTCAAGTTGCACCAGGGGAGGTTTAAGTTGGACATGAGGAACAATTTCTTTCCCAAAAGAGTTGTCAAGAGCTGGCCCAGGCTGCCCAGGGCAGTGGTGGGGTCCCCATCCCTGGAGGGGTTTAAAAGCCATTTAGATTTGGTGCTGAGGGACATGGTTTAGTGGTGGACTTGGCAGTGCTGGGTTAATGGTTGGACTTGAAGATTTTGAAGGTCTCTTCCAAGCAGAATAATTCTATGATTCTGTTACTGTCCAAGGTCACCATCAGTCCAAAACTTCAGGAGGAAGCAGCATCCCCTTGAGGTTTGAGACATGGGTAGCTACAAGGATGATGCTGTGAGGGTGATACATGGGCCCCTCGTCCCCCAGCTCTGGTGCATATCCTGCCTCAAGGACCTCTCCTCCCAGTGCTGCTTATGGAGCAACGTGGCCATGTACCTCACTGGGACCCAGCTGTGCTCACACTGGCTCCCTGCACCAGACACCGAGACACCAGATATCCTGTGGCCAGGGTTTCCTGCTCCGCTTGAGCATGACCCAGGGTAGCAGCTCTGAGTATGTGTTAACTCATGGTGTGGCTGGGGAACAGCTCTTTGATTCACACGCACAAATGAGAAATACTTCACATCTGACTTTGTGGAAAAAAGGAGGAAAAGGCTTTCCTTACATTAAAAGAAACATCACTAAAGCATTTCAATTTTTTTTTTTTTTTTTTTTTTTTTTGAAATTTTCATTATCTGCGCAACAGTTTCTGCAGGAGTTGTTTTGCTTTTGAGAAAGCTGCATAAACTCTGCTCGAGGCTGATATTTGAGCATGCTCAAGTCCCACATGGAGAGAGAGCGTACCAGGGAGAGATAGATTCCAGATGTTTGCAGCTGTCACATGGTAGCAGTTGATTTTGTAAGTAATAGAGTTTCTTGAGTATCTGATTTTGGCAGAGATCTCCACTTTTGTCTAAAGAGAAACTGCACAGGAAGTTAGAAAGTGCAAGACAAAGGAGTATTTTTAGCTAACTCAGCTGTGAAACTGCACAGAGAAGCAGGATTGGAGGAGCAGGACAGGGACATGCCAAAGGCCCTCACTCAGGCTCTTGCTGGTTGGGGCAGAAAATAAATGCTCCTTTCCTTTGCAGTCTCTCCTAGTTTCCAGCAGTGAGTGTTCCGCCATGAATTGTAGCTACACCAGCCCTTGGACATGTTACCCTCCAAGAATTTGCCTCACTCTTTCCTGGTCCTGTGTATGGGTGCACCAAGATCACCAGAAGGTTGCTGTCGTATCACAGAATCACAGAATCACAGAATCACAGAATCACAGAATCACAGAATAATAAGGGTTGGAAGCGACCTCTGGAGATCATCTAGTCTAACCCCCCCTGCTAAGGCAGAGTCACCTATGGCAGGTTACACAGGAACGTGTCCAGGCTGGTTTTGCAAGCCTCCAGAGAAGGAGACTCCACAATCTCTCCGGGCAGCCTGTTCCAGTGCTCTGTCACCCTCACAGCAAAGCAGTTTCTCTTCATGTTGAGGTGGGACTTCCTGTGTTCAAGTTTTTGCCTGTTGTGCCCATTGCCTCTTGTCCTATCACTGGGTGCCACTGAAAAGAGATTGGCCCCATCTTCCTGACACCTGCCTTCAGATATTTATAAACATTGAGCAAATTCCCTCTCAGTCTTCACTCCTCCAGCTCAACAGCCCCAGGTTTCTCAGCCTTTCCTCATAAGGGAGATGTTCCAGTCGCTTAATCATCCTCATACCCTCTGTTGGATTCCTCCCCAGCTCTGTTCTAACCTCTTCCTAACAACCCTTCTCTTTCCTATCACTAAAATGACATCTTCTGAGAACAGGACTGTTTGGTGCAGGATCCTTTCCTGACTTGAAACCCAGCTCATCTGCAGAGCTTGGCCAGGAATGTGCTCGTTGCTTTACTCCTCAGTGTGCAGCACTTCCCCAGGCTGAGATGGGATCATAGAATCATTTTGGCCAGAAAAAATATTCCAGATCACCGAGTCCAACAGTTAACCCAGCACTGCCAAGTCCAGGGAAGGAGATAATACAGGTTGCTGACCCAAAATACAGAGAGCTGGTGTAGGTGGCATGGAAAATATCTCTTCAGTGATGCACAGGCTCTCCTGCTCTGCAGTGCTGTCCCGCTCAGGCAGTCCCAATAATTTATTGGTGGATACTCTGATATTCAGTACAGGTGATGCCCCTTTTCTGACACAACTTCCAACATCGGTGTCAGATTAATCCATTATTTTCATTCAGCATTATGGAGAATAAAACTTGCTCCACTACCACACACTCACAAAGCATCAACTGGACAGATGGGGGGACCCATCCAGGGGGATTAATAAGGATCCACTGCTTTGATGAAAAGGGTGTGAGCAACACTTACCTGCTGGGGCAAACCTTCCTGCCCAGCACTCAGGTTACACTGCTGGGCAGCATGTTCCCTGTCACTCCTGTGGCACTGATCCCAGCTCCTCAAGTATCTGCATCTGTGATTAGCCCTCCGTCGTCAGAAAGAGCAGAATTACCCAATTAATGGTGTGCAATCTCCCTCTTCGACTAGTGAAAATATAATTACTTTATCTAAAGGATCAGCTCTATTAGATGCAACTATAACACTTCCCTTTTCCCTGCAGCCATCAAGACCATCCTCAGGGCACAGGTCTCAGTGCCCACCCCTCTGCAGAGGGGTCAAGAACCAAACAGGACTTTGGATCAAGGTCTTCCCCTTCCCTGATTTTAGAGATTTACTTTATGCTCAGCCACATCTCCTGCAGACCTCTCAGCTGACTACACACAGCTGAATCACTTGGCATGAAATATTCAGTGAGTCGGAGGAGGAAAGCATGGGAACAGCCAAGCAACCTCATGAGAGAGGCATGGGAAGAGAGAGGAGGAAAACACCTGCACTGCCGGCCATATCCCAATTAGTATATAAACATTTTATACTGAACTGGGACCTTTGAGCAGAGCACTTTGGAAAAACTCAACGGTGTTTTAATTTGGAGCTTCCCAAGCTCCCAGAGCAGGTTTTATGTGCCCAGCTCTGCTCCCCTCCTCTGGCACAGCAATGAGTTCCTCCTCTTCAAATTTTTCTCATAATAATTAGAATATGGTAAATTCAGAGAAGGATCAATGTGCAGTCCCAGGCTAAGATGTTTGCAGCAGCTTAAGCTAGTAGAAGAAACAACTTCATAGAAATGGCAGATTTTAGCCACATGCAAATTACACTGAAAACCATATGAGAATTCAGGATATTTTTCCCCCGTGTCCTCCACCTGTAGATGACAAACGTCTACTGATATGATGGCTGCCTGCTCTCCTGGCAATGCAAACTCTTCTGCAATCAAGCCCATTAAGAGGGGCCACAACTTCAGGGCTTTTTTCCTTCCTCCATATGCTCAGTGCTCCCCAAGTAACTCTTGCATTAGGAGCTGCAGAGCTTTGGAGTCACCACGCCATCCAAGAAGCACTTCCCTAGGTGCTTCCCTAGGACACTGCCAGCCAGGTCAGGTCACTGCTCTGACTTACTACTTGCTATGGCATCTCCTCCCCATAAATTAAACCAGCAATGCTAAAAAAATACCCTGAACTATTGCGACAACACACAGCCACCCTGCACCGCTGTCCCAGGAGGGCATCAGGCTCTGGGTTCCACCTACGCCAAGAGTGAAGTTCTCCAGCGCTCAGTACTGGGGCCTGTTCTCTTTAGTATTTGTAACAACAATCTAAACAGGGGATCAAGGCACCCTCAGTAATTTTGGAGATGACAACAAGTTGGGTAGGAGTGTTGATCTGCTTGAAGACAGGGAGGGTCTACAGAGGGATCTGGCCAGGCTGGATCAATAAGCTGAGGTTGATAGGATGAGGTTCAACAAAGCCAAGTGCCCAGTCCTGCACTTGCATCACAACAACCCCCCTGCAATGTTCCAGGCTTGGAAAGCAGTGTCTGGAAACTGCCCAGTGAAAAAGGACCTGAGGGTGTTGGTCGACAGCTGGCTGAATATGAGCCTACGTGTGCCCAGGTGGCCAAGAAGGCCACCAGCATCCTGGCTTCGATCAGCACCAGTGTGGCCAGCAGGACTAGGGCAGGGATCATTCCCCTGGACTCAGCACCCTGCACCACCTCATTTGCAGATCCCTATCTCTTTAACCACAAGCACAGCAAAACCAGTGCCTGTGCAAACAGAACTCTCAAATATTCAAGTAGTTCATATTCCCACAGCACAATAGCATTCATATTTTTTTTGTACAGTGTTTTGTTTAATCTTTCTTCTTGTCATATCACATAACCTGTCACCACAGGGGAATCACTTCTCTCATTGTATCATGTTCACAGGGAGCAACGCCCTTGCAGCAAGCCATGCTCTCAGCAGTCAAAAGCTTCAGCTTCCCTCTGCTTTATATCCCCAAAAGCTATTTAATAGTTGGCACATTCCTTCCCATAAAGTTTAGCCTTTCAGTAATTCACGGCTCAGCTGGACCAAGAGCTTTCAAAGTTCCAGAGTTGAGCCCCTCATCATGCAGAACTTCAAATGGGAGCACCCACCGACCTCCTTACCTGTGCAGGATATGCACACAAGGCAGGTGCCACCAGCATGGAGACGATATAGAATCATAGAATGGTTTGGGTTGGAAGGGACATTAAAGATCATCTAGTTCCAACCCCCCTGCCATGGGCAGGGATGCTTCTCACTAGACCAAGTTGCTCAAGGCCCCATACAACCTGGCCTTGAACACCTCCAGGGATGGAGCATCCACAATTCCACTGGGCAACCTCTTCCAGTGTCTCACCACCACATCTTTGCTTACTCTTGAGAACATGAAATTAGCACCTAACCCCTATTCAAGGGAGATATTATCCCAGAAGGAACTGGGAAGACCATGGTCAAGCCCTGGGTTGGACTCCCCAACACCCACCCATGCTACGTACTCCTGCCATATGTGCTATGCAGCAGGGTGGGTGTTTTTTCTACCTTTCTGCCTGTTTCACACAAATCACAGATTCTGTGCCAAAATTGTTCTGTAGGGAGGTTGGCTGGTTGCTCAGCAACTGCACTTGTACTGAACAGAGCTTGGGGTGGTGGCACCTGCCTGCAAGCCCCTGCCAGAAAGAGAATGAGGTCAAGATTGGAGGAAAGCTATTTAAATGGAAGAGCAAGAACTGCTTACCAAGAGTAGGCAAACTCTACTTTATTTTAGGTAATAAAAATCAGTAGTGAAATGTGGCAGAAAGAGGAAAATACAGTGAAGTTTGCCAGCAGCCAAGCTTTGGGTGGAAAAGTGTCATTTTGTTTTCCCGTTCTTCATTGCTCCAATCAGCTGTGAAAACAAGGGACCTGATGAAGTTCAACAAGGACAAGTGTAGTGTCCTGCCCCTGGGGAGAAATAACCCCATGGATTGGTACAGGTGAGGGGCTGACCTGCTGGGAAGCAGCTCTGCCAAGAAGGACCTGGGAGTGCTGGTGGACAACAAGTTCACCATGAGTCAGCGATGTGCCCTCATGGCCAAGAAGGCCAATGGTCTCCTGGGGTGCACTAAGAAGAGTGTGGCCAGCAGATTGAGGGAAGTTCTCCTCCCCCTCTACTCTGCCCTAGTGAGGCCACATCTGCAGTATTGTGTCCAGTGCTGGGCTCCCCAGGTCAAGAGAGACAAGAAGCTACTGGAGAGAGTCCAGTGGAGGCTAAGAAGATGCTGAGGGGACTAGAGCATCTCTGTGCTGAGGAAAGGCTGAGAGCCCTGGGGCTGTTGAGCTGGAGAAGGCTGAGAGGTGATCTGATCAATGCTGACCAATATCTAAAGGGCAGGGGCAAAGAGGATGGAGCCAGACTCTTGTCAGTGATGCCCAGCGACAGGACAAGGTGCAACAAGCACAAAATGGAACCTAGGAGGTTCTATCTGGACATGAGGAGAAACCTCTTTGCTGTGAGAGTGGCAGAGCCTGGCCCAGGCTTCCCAGAGAGGTTGTGGAGTCTCCATCTCTGGAGAGATTCCAAATCTGCCTAGACGTGATCCTGGGCACCCTGTTCTGGATGACCCTGCTGGAGCAGAGTGGTTGGATGAGATGATCTCCAGAGGTCCCTTCCGAGCCCCACCATGCTGGGATTCTGTGACTAAATAAAATGGGACATACCTGGACTGCTGTGGCAGCACAAGTGTCTGACATGTGAATGCTTGGTCCATACCAGTGAGAGACACATGAAATGTGGTATGATTTGTGCTTCCCCCCTGAAAGCTGGTAACACCATGAGCAAACCTTCTGCTTCATCCTAAAAGTAAGAATGGCATGTTCAAGAAAAAAAACCTGCTGTTGCAGATTTGGAAAGTTGGCCTTATTTTGCACATTAAATACAAAAAAAAAAGTCCTTTGAGTGCAGGAAGGTCCTGCCTGGAATTTGCTGCTGTTTTGCTTTCCCCTTGCAAGCCTCGATGCTTGTGGCCCCTGTAATCCATGTCTCCTGCTCACCAAGCTTACGCCTCCAGGTTACCGCTCTGGAATTGGCAATTAGGCTGATCCTGGCATCACTTTACAGTATACAGAATGTTCCTTTTAATTATTAAATACACTGTTTACAACCCATCACTCCAGATTCCTCTTAAGGTTCTTGCTGAGCTCTGAACCTCTCCTGTGGCTGCCTCTGACCTCCCGCTACCTCCATCTGTGGAGCAGTTCCCACCGACCAAAGTCTGCAGGACCATGATCTGTGCACCCATCAGATCAGAGCTAAATTCTTGTCTTTCTCACCTGTTCTGAGCTTTCCAACCCAACTGTGTTCATTTCATGGTTCCTATTTCTTGCCTTTAAGTAGAAATTACATGTGGTGACTGCTGCTCCTCATTACATAGTGATGGATGTGCAGAAACATGAAGGAAGCTCTCCTGATACCATGGGATTTTTACTCTTAAAATGCACTTTTTGAAGTCATAATATTTCAAAGTACATCTACAGTATGTTTGTAATATGAGTAAAAAGATTACTTTAGTCTCCTGGAAAATGTAATTTTCCAGTAATTGGTGTTCTCCTACAGTATCTCGTATACATGCACTAATCCCTCTCCTCCAGCCTTGCACGTATTTTTATCCTACATTATACCAAAGAAGGCTGCTGAACTTCCCCAGTAGCTCCAATTCTTAAAATCCCAGTAACTCCCTGAAAATCAGATTCTCACAAGGGCTGAGACTTCCTAATTATCTATTACATGCTCTGAGATGCAGTTCTATGCCCCTGGCATGATTTTCAGCTTTTCTACGATTTGCAGAACTGCCAGCTCCCTACTCCTCAGTTGCTGCAGATTTTCTCAAAATAAGCTAATATTCTCCTAAAAGGTTTCACTTTTGGGATAACAATGGATAATAATATTTTTGAAAGTGAATTGATTTCTGTTGCAATCAGTACACATCTATTATCACAGAATCATAGAATGGTTTGGGATGGAAGGGACCTTAAAGATCATCTAGTTCCAAATCATCTGCCATGGGCAGGGACACCTCCCACTAGACCAGGTTGCTCAAAGCCCTGTACAATCTAGCCTTGAACATATACAGCGATGGGGCATCCATAACCTATTTGAGCAACCTGTGCCAGTGTCTCACCACCCTCATAGTGAAGAACTTCTTCCTTGCATCTAATCTAAATCTCCCTCTTCCAGTTTGAACCCATTACCCATTATATCCTATCACTACAAGCCATGTTAAAATGTCCCTCCCCAGCTTTCTTGAAGGCCCGCTTCAGATACTGAAAGGCTGCAATAAGGTCTTCCTGGAGCCTTCTCTTCTCCAGGCTGAACAACCCCAATTCTTTCAGCCTGGCAATTCTCTATTGAAACTTCAGTCCTGCCAGGGCTTTTTTTCTCCCAGTCCTACCTGCTACCAGTCTGTGGCAGAGAATGGTAAATATCTGCTGAAAATGTAATTGGTTCATCAAGACTTTTTGGGTATTGTATTAGTAATTAATTCAACATGAGTCAACGTAACTCAACATGGTCATGTTTCATGGAATAACAAAATACAGAGAAAGTAAAAATCTATTACTGTACCTATATCCTCCTGCTGTCTGTGAAGGATGTATACAAGGTATATTTTTCTTCACTGCACTTTAACACCCATTTTTCCAGTACGATGACTGATTATTATTCTTTCTATGCTATTTTTGACATAAATGAGCAGTTTAATTTCTCTTGAGTAAACAAATATCGGACCTCCTGAATTGTAATATCTGTGTTTTCATTGGTAGTGAAAACTTCCACATGAAGCTGAGTTTATTCTCCTCTTGGCACAGAGCCAGCACACAGCACCTCAACCCCGTGGCACCTGGCAACACATACTGCAATACGTTAACATGCTCTGGCAAGAAACTTGAGGATGAAAGGAAAAAAAAAAAAAAAGAAAAAAGAAAAAAGACAACCCAAGGAAATGAGAAGGTCCTACACCCTAGCAGGATGGAAAATCATATCAGAAAATATTCCAAAACTCACTGGTGCATCTTCACCCAGAGATGAGCTGCCCATCCACCTTGATACTTTAATTTCATACACCACCAGCTTCGAAGTGAACACATACAATGTTGTTCTGAAGGCCAAACATCCAAATAGAATCTCTTCTACTCGCTTCACCCCAACATCACTATACTATATTGGCATGCTAAGAGTCAGGGCTGAAAGAGTTTTCATTTTTTTAAAGGAAACTAACTCATCCTTGCTCCTCGCTGACCCCCTGGGGTGCTGGGAAGCCAGTGGAGGTAGAGGAATCCCGTCCTTACACATCACCTAGCTATTGTTCCAAAGCACAGTCCTCAAAGGCAATTATCTTCTGCTTTAACCTCCAACAACCTCAGCTCAAAGGTCAGTGCCCAATAAATGAGATTTCTGCTCAATTGTCTAATCACTGTTAATCTTGTTAGAGTGATCCTCAGCTCCATCTGCTCTCTATGGTCTCTTACTTGTGCTTCTCCCATTCCTTGCATCTCTCTTCCTCCTTTTCATATCCTAGGACTTCTCCAAGCACATTTATATATCTTCCTTTTGCTATATTAGGAATTCTCAACTTTTTTTTTCCTAAACAGAACTGCATTTCAAATGCTTCTATTTTCTGAATATCTCATATTTAAGGTCAAAAAAAATTGTACTGAAAATGTTTTTTGTTTTCAAGTTGACTGCCTATGTCCCAAATCTCTGCTACATTTTCAAGAGCTATTTTTCCTTTGTGTCCTTTGAATAACTCATTCTTAAGCTCTAACTCAACAGAGTCTAGATACAGAAACTCTTTCACCCTGTCAAGACCTTTCCTTTCCATTAAGGTTTCCCTTTGTTTCGGCCATTGTTTCAATCTTAGATATATTGAGAGTCTCTATTCTTGTTCTTTTTTTTGTCCACCTCTCCTGATTTTATGCTGGAATAGGCATTTGTCCACTTCTCTAAAATAAATTTAAGAAATTGTTCTCCAAAATAATAAGAAAAAAAGAGCAGAATTATGCTGTGCGTGATCTTTTGGTTTCAATAGTGTTGATTTGATCATTTCCTGGGATTTTCTCAACTGCAGGAGAATGAGATGCTCAAAAGGTAAAAAAAGAAACCTTCAAAGCAGCGTGTAGAACAAAATTGGAAGTTTTGAATCCTCAGATATGTCATTTTTGTGTCAAATCATAAAAATCCCAGGCATTATCCACGTGACAGTATACAGATATGGGTTTCTATATTTAGCAGCTAGGAGATAAGCTTAATAGCTAGCTTACATTTGTCATCAATGGGTCACGTGGCACCCATGCACACGGGACAATGCTCTGCTTCTACACCATGAACTTCTGTACTTCATTTGTTTTAAAAAAGGAAAAACAATCATAACTCAGATCTTAACTCATATCTTTAAATGCCTACCCTGCAAGTGTTCAAATTAAAGATATCTGGGGTTTCCTGTCAGCAGCTTTAGGGTTATTCTGTAACTGCTCTTGAGGTGAGACCTTTCTGAGGGGCTCTTCTGCTACCTGCTCCATCACTCACTCCATTAGATATGGGGAGTAATAAAGCCCAATCCTAGAGAGATCTTCCTTCCCATCCTTTCCCTTCCCACTTTTTTCTTGCTTGAATACTTATTTTCCTCAAAATTTTAAAGCTATGTTATTTGTATCTTTCTAGTCTTTTTACTTCATTATTTTCTTGGGGAAAAAGAAAATATTAGTGAAGTCTCAACTGTGCACTCCTGAGACACGTTCATCTGACTTCCAGGCAAAAACAGATGCACACTGTGTGCACAGTTTCATTTCTCACCCAGACTCTTGCTGTACCGTGCAATGATCAGCTGTGGCATTGAGCTGTGCAGCGGTTGGCTCAGTGGTGTACTGGGAAGATGAGAAGTGTGCTTTGCTGCTTAAAGCCTTTGTCTTGCAAAGATCTGAGCAGGAGCTTTGGGACTGGAGGGCTCAGAGACGAGGGGTCTGATTGCTTCTCAGCGGGGAGGAGGCATGACCTGTATGTTAACAGAAACCTGAAGAGTGCCCCAGCCCTGAATTTTGGATTTGTGCAAGCAGAATACCAACTACAACTGGGTAAAAACCCTGGGGAGATGCTGAGGCTGCTGCATACACCAGCCCTGACCTTCATCCACATCAGGGTTTATGCATGCAGGGACAGGAGACCGCTCTGCTCTCCATCCTTCTTCCACCCTTTTCTCCAGTCCTTTTTACAGCCGCTAGCATCCATGCTGCCAAAACAGCACTGCATCCTCCAGATATACTGCTCTGTGCTACGTGGATGTGCTGGTTGGCTCATTGCTCTCATTAGGAAGAGCACATCATTAATGCCTCCAGAGCTCCCCAGGGCTGGCAGGGAGAGAATTTCACCTATAACAATTCTTGCACTGAATTCAAGCCATTCAGCAGTGACATGGAATGCTTTCATTTGTAACAGACCTTTAAAGGTCATCTACTGCAACTCCTCTGCAGTGAGCAGGGACATCTGCAACTAGAGCAGGTTGTTCAGAGCCCCGGCCAACCTCACCTGGAATGGTTCCAGGGATGGGGCATTCACCACCTATGGTGGTTTAGTAGAGCTGTGGGAGTTCAGTAAAGCTATGGGGGTTCAGTAGAGCTGTGGGGGTTCGGTCCCTGCTGGAAGCTGAACCACGTGGCTGCTGCTGCTGCCCCACACCTTGGACAAAGGGGTTTAAAATGCCTTTTTGAGTTGAGATAAGGAGAGTTTAATACAATAACACACAAGAAACAATCGCAGTAACAGCAGCAATCACAACAGTGAGAAAAACAAGGTACAGAATGAATGATACCGTGTAGACAAACAAACAGAGCTGAGCGGAGCCAAGCAGACCAGCCGCACACATGCGAGTCACCCCACAGAACCAGAACTGGCCCTGGGGCATGATGTCAGCATGGTATGAAATAGCCTGGCCGCACCAAATTAATCCTGCTCTGGCCGAACCAGGACACTACCTCTCTGGACAACCTGGGCCAGGGCCTCACCACCCTCAGTGTCAAAAATTTCTTCCTTCTAACTAGCCTGAATCTCTCTTCTTTTAGTTTAAAACCACCACCCCTTGTTCTGTTGCAACAGGCCCTGCTAAAAAGATTGTCCCCATCTTTCTTACAGGCCCCTTTAAGTACTGGAAGGCCACAAGAAGGTTTCCCCAGAGCCTTCTTTTCTCTAGGCTGAACAACCCCAGCACTCCCAACCTGTCCTCCCAGCAGAGGGCTTCCAGCCCTCACATCATTGCTGTGGCCTCCTCTGGCCCCACTCTAGCAGATCCATGTCTATCCTGTGCTAAGGACTCCAGAGCTGGACCCAGCACTACAGGGAGGGTCTCACCAGCATGGAGCAGAGGCACCTTGAGAAGGCACGTGGCTAACAATTTCTAGTTGTGGTGGTTGGAAGGAAAAGCTTGCCCTCGGCAGAATGGCTTCCATGCAGTTTTTGAGTCTTGTGCAAATACTGGATTTAACAAAACCTTGTCAAGAATACCTCTGCTTTTCTTGTGAAGTCTGTTTCAGCAAGAAAAGCAAGGAAAAATCTATTTGTTAAACCATGTGGGTACCTTGTGCACTTAGAAGTGGAAGGACACCAGAGCCCTCAGATGGCAGAAAATAAGGACAGCCAGGTTGGTGAGAAAAGCCATGCTGGCATATCTGGGTATGGTTATGTGCTTCTTGGACCAAACCACACAGGAAAACGCTGTTTGTTGTGGTTAAGTTACTTCTCCTTTTTTTCCTCTGTCTCCAAACCGTAGGTCAGAGCATACCCAGGGTTTTACTTTCTTGCTCCAAACGGTGCAAAACCATTTTATTTTGAAGAATTTTCTACTTTAACCTTTTTTCTTTCAGGGGCTTCATAAAGGGAACAAGGTAGGTCCTTGGGGTAGGACCTCCTGCAACAGGGACCAAGGCCTGGGTTTGTGCTTTTCACTCTTCTCTCTTGCTTTTAAAGTGCATTCACTCATATTTACAACTATTTAGAGAAAAAGACTCCATTTGCTCTAAGAGCTGGTTATGGGCTTGTAATGATGAAATAAAAAGCAGAATGATTTCATCCTGGCTATCAGTGATGGGCTCAGCCAGGTAGTAAAAAGTCCCTGTGTACGTGGGTTGTGCTGAGCTGCAAGCTCACGACATGTCTGCTGCAGGAGTTAAGGAAATGGTTCAGCCCTGGAAGAGAAAAGGACCATTTAAATAAGGGATAGATGCAGAAGCCTTTGGAGAAGGGGGAGATAGATGATAGTCCCTCCTCCAGACCCTAGCTCAGGGTCAAGGGTTTAGCATCTTCAGGTGAAATCTGGGCTTAAGCAGAGGAGCAGCACCTGAATGCTTTCCTGAGCAGTTGAGAAAGGACAGTTCCCATCACTGACAGTTCTGTTGCAAGTGGAAGGGGCAGGAGAGAGAAAATGAGATATATGATGCAAGATGTGATTACATAGATTGCTCAGTTCCCTGACAAATTATGAAAACTGCATTGATCACTGTCTGGAAAAAAAAAAAAGTAAGATTAATTCAAACATCAATGCTCTGGAAGCAATTAGAAGATGTGCAGATGAGTATTACCACATCTTAAGCAAATACTTTGTCTATTAGAGCAATACATCTATGTCACAACTGAGCTGGAATACAAGTTCTTGGGACACGTCACCACAAAAACCTTCAAGGACAGCCAAGCAGAGGGCTCTGGAAAGCTGCAGAGGACAAAGCAGTCTGCAAAGATGCTGTGTCCTGACCTCTCATCTCAATGGCTCCCATGGGCTACACACGGTCCCAAAATGTGCCTACTGAGGTGTTAGCCCTCGAAGAAGCAGCTGCACCTTCTCACTAAGGTTCCTTCATGGACAAAATGTGCACTGTTTATTAATTAAATCCACAGGCCCTGGATACCCTATGTCACACTGAGGTGGGAGCCTTGCCCTAAGCCTCCTGCAAGGCTTTGAGGTTCAAGAATAATCCCTGGCCCCTCCAGCCTCATCATCCCCAGAAATGTGACAGCTCTCCCTGGCAGTCCCCTCCAACCCCCAGATCCCTGTCCCCTCCAAGCCTTTGGGACTGGGCAGTCCAAAACTACTCCAAAAACCCAAGTTTTCCTCCTTAAAATAGTGAGACAAACGTTCGCAGATGAGGAAGCATCTATTATTGTGTTCGAAATGAAATTTGGGGCTCAGAGGGACCCTTGCACAGCCTGCAGCATTCAAAAGTGAACTTTAAAAGGCCATCAGCATCTCTAAAAGCCACACATGTTCAAAAGAAAGGCATTTTTGAAGGCCACATGGCAGGTGACAGGCTCATCACCTGGTTTAAAAGTCAATACAGATAAAGCCTTAATCCAACAAAGTACTTAAGCAAAGTACTTTGGGTCAAATGCCTGTCTTGTTGGGTCTGAAGGGGCATTATAGGCTCAACTGCAGCCTCTTAACATGGAAATGACATTTTTCTCTTCTCAACCAGCACCGATAACTTCTTCCCATGCCTGACTCTACAAGCCATAACAATGAGGAGCTGAAAGCCCTGAAATTTTGTTTTTTTCTTGTTTTCTTCCACAGCTACAAAGGGGTTCAGCCCTTCCTCCACCACATCCCATGGCTGATACCTCATTTGCCTTCAAAAGGCAGTTTTGGGAGCACTCCATGCCACCCATCTGGGACCATTTCAGCCAGAGATTTAGCTCTTTGCTGTCACAGAATCCCAGTGTGGAAGGGACCTCTGGAGTCCCACCCCACTGCAGGTCACCCAGAGCAGGGTGGCCAGGATTGCCTCCAGGCAGGTTTGGAATCCCTCCAGAGAAGGAGACTCCACAACCTCTCTGGGCAGTCTGGGCCAGGCTCTGCCACCCTCACAGAAAAGAAGTTTTTCCTCAAGTCCAGAGGGGTCTGCTTCAGCACACCCCAAATGACCTCAACTCTCAGCTCCACATGTTCAGACCTGGGTATCAGTCTAAAATCTTCCCTGATCTGAACAAGGGAGACGATCTCTAGCAGCATACCACTAAGGATGACGGGAGAAATACCTTCTCAGCAAATGTGAAGCTTCACTTCTCTCTGATAATACCTGCATACAAAAAAATTACATGAGAAATGACTTCCCTCAAACTCAGTAAAAGCACATTAGGAAAAACTTCCATTTCTAGGAAAAAAAGACTTGACAGCTGTGTTGAAATTACCTCTGGTAATTTTAACTGAGTGGAAGCTTTTATATTCGATTGCACCAAAAATGTAAAGCATGTCACTTATTAAGCTTTTATGTCTGACATTCAGTCTGGTACCTGACGACATCTTTCTAGCAATCTGGAGATTATGCAGCTAATGTACTTGGAAATGGTAGAATTAGATATGGTGGAAAGTCATTAAATTTGAAATTAAATGGGGTCTCTTGGTTCTTGAAAGTAATCTTAAAAAAAAAAAAAAGCCTCTGCAGAAGTCAGAAAACATCTCCCATATTAACTGTCTTATTCTTCCTTTAATAGTGACAATTAGTTGACTTAAATATCACACTGGCTTCGCTATGATTAATGAGGGGAACCTGCAGGCTCCCACAGAAACGAAGCATCAAATCCTCCCGGCACAAGCCAGGGTCCCTGTCTCAGTCTGAGCTTTTTTCACCCAGTTTCAAAGGTGAAAAATAATGCCAGGCAAGTGGTCTGACACTCTAGCGAACCAAGCTATTTTCTACCCGAGGCTTTTTAAGCGAGAAACATCCAACAGTACGTCATAAGGCTACCTTTAAGGGGCAGTTGCAGGGAGGGACAAAATCTCACTTAGACTAATCTATTAAAACCCACATTAAAATATACAAAAATAGCTAAAGGAAAAATTCCTGTAAAATGTTTAAGCCAAATTAAAGAGCCTAGAAATGCTTAAAACAGCGTTACCATGGTTTCGCACACCATCAGGATGCTGTGCCATCTATACTCTGTGATTCTTCCCTGGGATCTGGGAATCTCAACCCCATAAAAGGTGACGGGCATAACACCATGGTGTGGCTGGTTGGGAAAAGACCTTTAAGATCAGCGAGTCCAACTATTAACCCAGTACTGCCAGGTCACCACTAAACCATATCCCTCAGCACCAGATCTCCATAGCTTTAAAACCCCTCCAGGGATGAGGACTCTACCACTGCCCTGGGCAGCCTGGGCCAGGCCTTGACAACCCTTTTGGGGAAGAAATTTTTCCTCATGTCCAGCCTAAATCTCCTCTGGCCATTTCCTCACGTCCTATCATGTGTTACCTGGGAGAACAGACCAATCCCCATATCACTACAGCAAGGTGTAAGTGCAACAAGCTGAAGCCTCCCAGATGCTGCCACTTACCACATACTCTGGGATCAGCCAAGCTCTGGTATGAGCAAGTAGCACTGGTGGCTTGCAGAACTCTTTGCAAAATCTTGGTTCCCACCTTACAGCTGAGCTGAGGCTGTGCTTACCCAAATGTACATGTCCTGCGATTCATTAATGTAGTAACAATCTCTGGGTAAACATTAATGGTCTTTGGGCAGGTATAAAATGATGCATCACTGCCAAATATCTGGCTGTGGTTAACAGCTTCAACTCCAAAGGTAAGTCTGGCTGAGGAAAATAGAAATGCGTTATTAAAAAAACCCAAAAAACAAAAAACAACCCTGTCAAAATAAACCTTGAAGAACAATAAAAACAAACCAGTTACAATATAAGCACACCCTTTTGTGCCTCTCTGCTGCAGCACGTACTGCAGAACATATGGTGTGTAAGATCACCCACGGATCAGCGCTTCCTGTATGGGCAACAGTAATGTGAGATGCGGAATAGCAAGACAAGAAGGTGCTTTCCTTCACTGCTGCATTGGCAGCACCTTGGTAGGACATGCCTCGTGAAGTGCATTTGACAGGATGAAGACAGTCTCATAAAACCCTCTTTGATTTGTTTAATGAGCTGCTTATTGCTGGAGATGAAAGGAAGGAGCCTGGCAGCCAACAAGCCTGGGAAGTGTTATTAATGTTGTCTTCCAACACTGCTTGATGGAAAAAAACCCACATTTTTATATGTGAGCTAACTATCTCCAGGGTCTGTAAAGCTGTGTATAGGAGGTCCCAAAGCCCTGGGACATCACATCAGGCAGAGCACCAGGAATGACACCCAGAGGACATGGTGTCCCAGGTGTATCTATCCATCCTTATGCTTCCCACCTGCCAAGTCCTTATAGCACCATCATCCCCGGTGGGAAAGGGACCAAGAGTGAGACCCTGTTAGTTATATCATTAGCTGCCATTTAGTTAATCATAGAATAAGAATGTTCTGGGTTGGAAGGACCCTCTAAAGGCCATCTAGTCCAACCCCTCTGCAGTGAGCAGGGACATCTGCAACTAGAGCAGGTTGCTCAGAGCCCCATCCAACCTCACCTGGAATGGTTCCAGGGATGGGGCATCTCCCACCTCTCTGGGCAACCTGGGCCAGGGTCTCACCACCCCCAGCATCAATGGCTTACTTCTCTCTAGTCTAGATCTCCCTCTTTCAGTTTAAAACCATTACCCCTTGTCCTGTCACAACAGGCCCTGCTAAAAAGTTACTCCCCGTCTTTCTTATCAGCCCCTTAAAGTGCTGAAAGGCCTCAGTAAGGTCTCCCTGGAGCCTTCTCTTCTCCAGGCTGAACAACTCCAACTCTCTCAGCCTGGCCTCACAGCAGAGGGGTTCCAGCCCTTCATCAAAACAATAGTTTTTAAAATGAGATTACAGAGCTGAGACGGGCCATCTGCATTTTCCCCACTGTCACTGCAGACCCCACAATGAAGTTTAAACATAAATATCCAGATAAATGTACAACCTCGCACCCCTGCTGATGGTAGGACCCATTTATAACTCAATATCTCCATCTCCCATTCACAAGTCAAGCAATGGCTGGAATCTGGACTTTAAAAAGGACCCTGTAGCAGAGTTGTGAGGCTCAGGGCCCCCAGGGCTCCAGCCACTCACCTCAAAATGCCAGGGCATCTCATTAGCCCACAGACTGGCCCTTTTCTCTGCTGGAAGATGAAGAAATCCCCCAGATGCAGTGGTACAAGAGGCCAACGTCATGAGCTCTGCGGAGCTTCCACAGGCACAAGGCACCGTGAAACCACTAACAGCTACAGGGGTAATTTAGATGGTGTATTACTGAAGTGTAGCTCACGTGAAGTACTACTGGGTAATAAAATACTTCTGATTATTCCCACATGCCTAAGATTTCACACCTCTTTCTTCATATTCAGTTCCCCTGTTTTCTTTTTTGGTGTTGTTTTTTCAGGTGAAGAAGAGCACAAATATGGTTTGGCACACAAAATAAACTGATGTGCTCTGTGATCTGGCTGCAAAACATTCAAGTTTTGGGAATGGCATATATAACATACTGCATAAAAATATGTTTCCACAAGGGACCATGACAGATACAGCAGTTCCTCGCCCTAAACAAAAAGAAGTTCATAGAGTCATAGAATGGTTTGGGTTGGAAGGGATCTTGAAGATCCTCTAGTTCCAACTCCCCTCCATAGGCAGGGACACCTCCCACTAGACCAGGTTGCTCAAAGACCCATCCAACCTGGTCTTGAACACATGCAGGGATGAAGCATCCACAGTTCCCCTGGGCAACCTGTGCCAGTGTCTCACCACCCTCAGAGTGCAGAATTTCCTTCTAATCTAAATCTCCCCTCTTCCAGTTTGAGCCCATTACCCCTTGTCCTATCACTCCAAGCCATTGTAAAAAGTCTCTCCCCAGCCTTCTTGTAGGGCCCTTCAGTTGTGTCTGCTAAGCCAGTTTTACTTCTTTGGCTAGGGAGAAGTTTTCCAAATCCTTCATTTCTTTTCAGTTTAGACCATGTCCACATTTTCCAGGTCTGCTCAAAGCACAAGCTGCAAAAGCGGGGAGCTGACTATAGACAGAAGATTGGGAAAAGTCTGAATGTGAATGTGTAGATTCAGCACCTAGTAAATCTGGCCCCAAGTGTCCCCACTCAGCTGTCCCTGCTCAGCTTCAGCACCAGCATCACACAGTTTTCTGGCTCTCACATTACTATCATGAACCACAAGATCTCCTCTACTCTTTTTCTTAAGGCACCAACTTTGGTTCCTGCAAATACATGAGACTGGAATCAATCTTGAAGGTCTTTTCCAATCTAAGCAATTCTGTGATTCTGATTCTCAGCAGTCATTTATTTTCACGATTTTCAATTATTTTAATTTTCAGGCTTTTAAATCTGCTTTTCAGCTAAAGGGCTGGAAATACACACTGGCAAATATGGCAGAGAGCGCGATGTGGAGGGCTTTAGGAACACAAACATGGCGTGGGGTCTTCCTGAATGCCGGAGGCTGACAAAGTGTTAATATTTCTCTGGCCTGGCCTTGTTGTGTTATTGTCAATTTTTATTCTGCTATGGAACATGTAGCCTCAGGCAGGCATTTGCCCTCTTTACCTCAATTCTTCATTCCATAAAATAACAAAGAAATTTCAATACTTTGACAGTTATGAAAACACATGACATTTATACTCATTTTATATAAGGCATACATTTTGAAAAACGAATGCACTGCCTCAAATTTCATGTTAATGTGCTGGACTATCACGTAAAATACCTCCAGAGGCAAACAGAAATAGTATACAGTTCATGGCAGGTGGACCCAAAACTTCACAGCACGAGGCTGTAGCAAACTCCTTGCATCTGAGGAAAACCAAACCATATTACACCAGGAGCCTAAATGAACTGCAGAACATTATTGCTTCATCTATTCAAAATTTCCTAAGCCTGAGGTGCCACAAACACATTTACATGAATGATTTTAGACTAGATAGATGTCTTAATATTTAAGATGTCAGAGGGAGTAATATGTAAGTAATTATGTTTTGCCTTTCATTCAGTCTTTGTCAGGGGTACAGACTGATGGCCCTGGAGATTGAAGGCTTCTGTCTAGATAACGAAAATACTCATTTTTTAACACGAGCGCATGCTTTCCCTGCCATGCTTTCCCAAAGGGGCCAAAAGTGGGACAGATCTGTTCAGCTGTGGTTTGGTAATCTATGGAAATATGTTAATATATAGAATCATAGAATTGTTTTGGTTGGAAAAGACCTTCAAGATCATTAAGTCCAACTGTCACAACCATCACATAAGACCACCTCGCTTTTGGGAAGCTGGCTGCATCCCTGGTGACCTACACACTCCTGGGTGGTGTACCCTGTCATTGTGTACCCTGTCATTGTACAGCCTGGACTGGCACAAGCCAGCAGCAAGCTGCTGGCCCATGAGACAGGGACACATTTTTCAAATGGATCTACCAGTTTTCCCTGTGTTTGATACAGCCCTGCATGGCCTTGTCTGTTGCCCTGGGTGCCCACCCAAACCCACGCATCTCAAGGCAGAGGATGAAGTCCCAGCTCTTTTCAAGGTGATGGGAAACTCAGGCTGAATTCAGCAGAAGTCTAGAGTCAGGAAGGAGGGACTTCTGCTCCTATTCAGCTGCTGTTACCATAGAATCATAGAATGTTTTGGGTGGGAAAGGACTTCAAAGATCATCTGGTCCAACCCCCTGCAATAAGCAGGGACATACTCAACTAGAGCAGGTAGCTCAGAGCCCTGTCCAACCTGACCTGGAATGTTTCCAGGGATGGGACATCTATCACCTCTCTGGGTAACCATGCTCCAGCCATGCCTGTTCTTTTTCATACAACAGCACAAATTCAAATATAAATTCAGTGCAAAACACAATTCATCCACTAGCCATTAGCCACGTTACATATGGATGTGCAGACCAGGTTTAAGTAGGCCAATAGCAGGGCTACTAATATCTACTCACCCATGCAACCATTAAGATGAATGAACACCACCATTTTATCTGTTCACTTTTAGCTGTTACCAGCCTTGTATGGTTGTGAAGAATCTGCAAAGGCCACTTAGCAGCAATATTTGACAATCCTGTTTTATTTTTCCCAGCTTCCCTATTAAAGAATGCTAGTTATTTGCAGAGTAATTCGGGAAAATGTGAATATACCATGTGAAGGGAACAAAACCATTTCTCAAGCTCCCATGCTTGCTCCAGACTTGCAAAATTAATTCAACCTGTGAAAAAAATACATGTTTCTTTAAACTGCATGATATAAAAATGTGTTTCTTCCAGAAACTCAGGAACATGCTGCCCTGTGCTTGTGCTTCGGTTAATTTGCCCCAGTTTGCCCTCTCCTGACAGAGCCCATCCCACATGTCACCACTACCTGTGTGAATTAGCAACAGCCCACAGTAAATATTTAAAAGGAAAAACTACACAGTGTGATGAGCAGACCTTTGCAAGCTGGCATCATACCAGCAGGAGAAACAAAAAAACCTGTAAGAAACACCAGTAAGAATTATCAAAGGGGCTTTGGGTCTCACATGCCAGAGCTGCAGCTACAAATGCGCACAGGCATCGCATTTTGCTGATCTTGAAGCTCATTAGTGGAACCACAGCTGTTTTCTCCAGGAAATAGTCAGCCTCTCAATGTCATACTGACTTAGCGGGGGGAAGCTGGTTGAATCACCACCTGGAACTAGACAGCAAGTGTTTACAAGCTGCAATAGGTGCTCCCCTGGGGAAGAGTACAGAGCTTTAACTCTTTTAGTGCTGCAACTCAAGTGGTTATTTCCTTTAGTTTGTATTTGTGAAAAGCCCGAGAGTGGTAATGGATGAGACTTGGGACTGGCTGATTCAGTTGACACAGAATCACAGAAACTCAGCATGGTGGAGGTTGGAAGGACCTCTGGAGATTATCTCGTCCAACTGCCCTGCTCCAGCAGGGTTACCCAGAACAGGGTGCCCAGGATTGCTTCCACAGGCAGCAGATTTGGAATCTCTCCAGAGAAGGAGACTCCACAACCTCTCTGGGCATCCTGGGCCAGGCTCTGCCACTCTCACAGCAAAGAGGTTTCTCCTCATGTCCAGATAGAACCTCCTGGGTTCCAGTTTCTGCCCGTTGCCCCTTGTCCTGCCAGTGGGCACCACTGACAAGTCCCTGGCTCCAACCTCTTTGCCCCGGCCCTTTTGATATTGATCAGCATTGATCAGATTCCCTCTCAGCCTTCTCTTCTCCAGCTCAACAGCCCCAGGGCTCTCAGCCTTTCCTCAGCACAGAGATGCTCCAGTCCCCTCAGCATCTTCATAGCCTCCACTGAAATCTCTCCAGTAGCTTCTTGTCTCTCTTGACCTGGGGAGCCCAGCACTGGACACAATACTGCAGATGTGGCCTCACTAGGGCAGAGTAGACAGGGAGGAGAACTTCCCTCAGCCTGCTGGCCATACTCTTCCTAGTGCACCCCAGGAGACCATTGGCCTTCTTGGTCATGGGGGGAGGTTGCTGGCTCATGGTGAACTTGCCCACATGAAGACATGAAGAACTCAAGAGCTGATCAACTCAGGCTGAGGTGCCAAGTCAACCAAGTGCAGCTCACTTGCAAAACCTCTGGCATGCTCATTGTTGACATTTGTGCTTGGTGGCACTCTCAGCATGCAGCACTCATCCCTGAGCAAACAGGTCAGGAGCACGGACACCTGATTGGGAAGGTCTGTATCAGCTAGCAGGGCAACTGTGGACTCTAGGCACCTCAAATGCTCCGGAAACTAAATTATGCCTCACCTGCGGTTGTACATCTGGGATACTTGTCCAAGAGCTGAAAGAGAGCTGCTAGACATGTGAGGGTTTTGCTTTATCTCTAAGTAGTGGGAAACTTTGAGGAATGCTAAGCAAGAACACCTTAACCAGCACACGATCCCAGCAAACATGCGGTATGGAGACTAGAAACAGGACAGGTTTACACACTGACCTCAGTGACACTGGATGCATGTCACAAGCAAGGTTGAGCAAAGGCTCTGGCACAGGAGGCATCATCAGCTCTTTGATGCCTTGGTGCCTTCCTCTGCATTCCCAACCAGACAATAAAGCAGGTAGTTAAGTAGAGGCAAAAGACTTAGCTAAAAAGAAGCAGCAAGAATCCAGACCTATGTAAGATTTTTCATCTATGCTGTTCCTCTAGACACCCCATATTGTAAGGAAGTCTGTGGATGCTCTCTATAGAGGGAATGCACATCACCTGTTTCAAAGTGGTGAAACACCAGGCCAGGTTGCCCAGAGAAATGGTAGATGCCCCATCCCTGGAAACATTCCAGGTGAGGTTGGCCAGGGCTCTAAGCAACCTGCTCTAGTTGCAGATGTCCCTGCTCAGTGCAGGAGGGTTGGACTAGATGACCTTGAAGGGTCTATTCTAGTCTAAACCATTCTATGGTTCAAAGTGGGATAAGTTGTCCTTTAGAGGAGGCTGGTTGTCCCCAACAACTATATAGTTACTTCAGGCAACTGACTTATTACTGGGCATCTAAGTTCTGCTAAGATAAATAAATACCATTCTTGAGGATCTCTGATTTGATTAGCTATTCAATATGTGATAAGAGGTAATGGCCTCAAGTTGCACCAGGGAAGGTTTAGATTGGATATTAGGAAGAAATTCTTTACTGAAAGAGTGGTACAGGCTGCCCAGGGAAGTGGTGGAGTCACTATCCCTGGAGGTGTTCAAAAAACAAGTAGATGTGACGCTTCGGGACATGGTCTAGTGATCATGGAGACGTTGGGATGAAGGTTGGACTTGATGATCCTAGAGGTTTTCCAGCCTAAATGATTCTATGATTCCTGTGGCAGTAGTGCAAGTCTGGAGGCTCTACAAGGTTACCCACATGAAAAAACCTGAGACCATAACACAATAAGCTAAAAATGTAACACACAAGCCCCAAGTAAGCAAGAATTAAGTACCTTTCGAGGCTCTGACATTGCCCACTGAGTTCACCACTGTGAATGTCTGGTACCCAAACATCTACAGCCCATGAAGCGGAGGAGTGGTGTGAAAGCTGGCCTTGTTTCTGCAGTATCACTCCAGAAAGCCAAGCACAGCTCTGGGACGGTGCATGTGCTTTAATAGGAATGTAAAGTGGTGTGGGAAGGAGCAGAGGGAGCCAAACAGCTGGCTTCCATTAATCACAGCTCCCTCGGAGGCTGGGAGGATGACTCTGGGGTGGTGAAGCCCAGACCTCATTGGCTGTGGAGAGGGATGGGGTGGAGGTGGGTGGTGTGGGCAGGCTGTGATGTGTTTGGGTGACCTCAGAGC
>JAVFHW010077313.1:102152-124816 GCA_032159205.1 Eurystomus glaucurus suahelicus | reverse complement strand
AGTCAACATGGATTTACTAGGGGCAAGTCCTGCCTGACCAACCTAGTGGCCTTCTACGATGAAGTGACTGCATCAGTCGACAAAGGAAGACCTATAGATGTCATCTACCTGGACTTCTGCAAGGCCTTTGACACAGTCTCCCACAACATCCTTATCTCTAAGTTGGAGAAATACAGGTTCAATGGATGGACTGTTCAGTGCAGAAGAAATTGGCTGGATGGTCGCATCCAGAGAGTAGTGTTCAACGGCTCATGTCCAGATGGAGATGGGTGACAAATGGTGTGCCTCAGGTCTATACTGGGACCATTGCTGTTTAATATCTTCATTAATTATATTGACAGTGACATTGAGGGCACCCTCAGCCAGTTTGCTGATGACACCAAGCTGGGTGCTCCAGTTGATATGCCTGAGGGACGGGATGCCATCCAGAGGGATGTGGACAGACTGGAAAGGTGGGCCCAGATGAACCTCACGAGGTTCAACAAGGCCAAGTGCAGGGTCCTGCACCTAGCATTATCAGTATAGGCTGGGAGAGGGCATGCTAGAGAGCAGCCCTGTGGAAAAAGACTTGGGGATACTAGTAGATGAAAAGCTGGACATGAGCCACCAATGTGCAATGGCAGCACAGGAGGCCAATCACATCCTGGGCTGCATCAAAAGACATATGGCCGGCAGATCAAGGGAGATGATTGTACCCCTCTACTCTGCCCCGGTGAGACCTCACCTGGAGTACTGTGTCCAGTCCCCAGCACAAGAAGGACATGAACCTGTTGGAGTGTATCCAGAGGAGAGCCAGAAAAATGATCAGACGGCTGGAGCACCTCTCCTGTGAAGACAGGCTGAGAGAGCCTGGAGAAGAAAAGGCTACAGGGGGACCTTATCCTGACCTTCCAGTACCTGAAAGGAGCCTATAAGAAGGCAGGGGAAGAACTGTTCACAAGTGTTTGTAGTGATAGGACAAGGTGTAATGGTTTTGAGCTAGAAAAGGGTAGATTTTGGTTAGACATTAGGAAGAAGTTCTTTAATATGAGGGTGGTGGAGGCCCAGGGAGGTGGTGGAGGCCCCATGCCTAGAGTCATTCAAGGTCAGGCTTGATGGGGCTCTGAGTAACCTGACCTAGTTAGAGATGTCCCTGCTTATTGTAGTGGGGTGGGACTAGATGGCCTTTACAGGTCCCTTCTAACCCAACACATTCTATGACTCTATTGTGCAACCTCATTGTCATAGTTTAGGCCCATCCAACAACTAAGCATCATGGAGCTTCTGACCTGCCTACCTGCCCAGAGCTGCGCTCTTTCCCTGGTCGTCCTTGTATACTGGTGTCATGGGGGTTATATGTTTGAGAGAGTACTTCCTATTTAAATAAGTTCAATCGCTTTTTGTGAATGAATGGACTGAGTGGAATGCACCTCACTCAAATGAAAGTGGCAGCACAGTTTATTGAGATGGATTAATGGTTTGGCAAAGCTTAATAAATTTGATAAAACTTAGCAAAAATCAACAAAAATTAATCGAGGTTTTATTTGATGGCAAGGTCACCGCATTTCTTACTACAAAGCAAATTAACTAAAGAAAAGAGTAAGATTATCATATTTGTGCAAGTAAATAGATGTATGTATATGTATGTATATATATGTTTACACCATAAAAATGACGTGGAGTTGGGCGAGGGTGATTTCACGGAGACTGGGGGGGGACGGGATGAGGGTGACCCCGCCGTTGAGTTACCAGGGTTTCAGAGTGGACCCGCTTGCTTTCTAAACGCATTCTCAGAGAGGAGCCTAGGTGCGGCTACATCCACTTTTAGACCCAGTCAATGGTTTATGACTAAGAATATCAGGGGAGGGGGGAATGGAAGATATTTGCAGTAAGGAATGCCCTCCCGTTCAGTCATGAGGTTCCAGATAGACCCCTTGCCCTCTGAACTCCTTCAGAGAATAGGGTTCGATCTGCCCCTAGCACCAGACCTGGTGAGTGGTTTCTGTCTAAGAAGGTTAGAGGTACTGGGACTTCAGGGGGGTGCCTTGTGCAAACCGATAGCAGCAACTTAAGTGCATTAACACCAGTATAGTAAGTTATAAAGCAGCAAAGCTTAATTAATCAAGTCAATAATCAGTTGTAATAAACATGGTGATTCATGTAAGATTTAACAAACTTGTTAAGCAAAAACAAGTGACACGTACACACACATACAGAGCTATGTACGATGTAGAGGTTAACCTGTAATTAAGATGTTATATTTCTGCAGATTGTAATAAATGTGGATACCCTGGGATCTCGAGGATTTTCTCAAAAAATCCCAGAGATCACATATATTCACGTCTCCCTCTGTCAGGTTACTAACAATGACCCACCTGGCCAGTCTTTGCAGGCGGACGGTGGTTTTTCCCTTCGTGTCGGCTTTGCCAGCAGACAGCCAGCGCTTGGCCTGGGAGGCGTCCCAGTGCAGGGGGGGATGCCCAGACTCAGCCTGCTGAGATCCCAGAGAGCTCCAATGGGCCTCACTTTAGGATCAGCATTTATAGGGTCACAAGATGGTTGGCTTTGGTCAGTACTAGACTAGTGCATGGGACTACTAGTTGGGTAAATCACTGAATCCTACAGTTTCAGACAGTTACCTAAAGAAGAACCAGTGTATTTCTGCAGGTACCAGGAGAGCAGATCTTGGCATGGAGCTGCCCAGCCTCTCTTGCAGCCTCTTAGCTCGTAGACAAACACAGACTCAGGAGCTCAAGCCCCTTTTCTTTTTCTGCTTTCTTAGTGCTTCTTTTAACTCCAGGTTTGATACAGGTGAAGAGAGAGTGAAAGGCACAAGCCCTGAGCACTATCAAGTGAGTGCGAGTAGCATAAGGTTGGCTGCCAATAACCCACCAAATGAACTGCAGGATAGGAGAGGGCTCTTACTGCGCAGACTTCAGGTTGTCCACTGTCTGCCCTCTTTGTTTGAGTCCTAGGGGTGCTGGGGTTTTCCAGAGCTGGGGACTCTAGAAAGGCACGGCAGAAGCTGCTGATTCTTTGACCTACTCCCCTGTGCTTTATCTCCAAGGAGATACTATTAAAGGTAAATAGCTTAGAATTTATCTGCACTTTATAGTGCACAGCATGAATATATCACAAAGCTTTCCCATCTTCTGGAACAGAATCACAGAATCATTACGGTTGGAAAGGACCTCCAGGGTCATCAAGTCCAACCTTTGAACATTTTGGGCTAACTGGTAAGGAAAGACAGGAGAGCCTTCTGGAGATTCCAAGTCTGTGACTGAACTACCAGAATGCTAAGAGTTCAAAAACAAAAAAGTATTAATTACAGAGCATTCTAGAAATTCTGAGCTTAAGTCTGAGCAAAGATACTGGTGTTTTAGAGAACATTAAGATTCAAATTCATTTCTGTAGAATGCACTTGGTTTTATACAGTGTTACCTGGGAATGTGCCCTAATTCATTGCTTCATTTTTCCATCTCAAACTTAGCCTACTCCTATGCTGGGAAGAAGACCCACCTGCACACTGACCTACACATAGCCTGTTTCCTGCTTTCAAGAGTCTAGCCAGTTTCCTCAGCCGGTACATATGGCGAGCCAAGGGTACATCCTGGAGAAGAGCTGTTGTTCAGCATAGTGGCAGCTGTAAAGATTTGAAAGACCTAAAAATGTGAAACCAGGAAAGGAGTTCTCATAGCACATTTCAAGCCTTGTCCATGCAGTTCACGTGGGAAAAGCGGTATGTAAAGGGAGTACAGTATATGAAGTATTTAAAGTATGCAAAGTCTCTGTAAAAGGAGAGTTGTCTGCATAATCATGAAGACAATATTAAAATACAAAATTCTGGGTGTGACTACCATCTTCTTTCCTTCTGGAAGGAAGGGGATATTTTAAAAGATGCAAAGAACCACTCATTTTGTTCAATCACTTTTTTATTTAAATGGAGAACTGTTCAGGGAACTGTTGGGGTTTTTTCCTGTATTTTTCACAAAGTTGCACTTTGCAATAAATGGGAAAGTCTAAGAAAGTAAAAGCTTCATGAAACCTTAGGGTTTGGCAGAAAAAAACCCAAAACATCAAACCCAAAACATTTAGCTATATTTGGCAGCTGATAGCTCAGTGCTGGAAGACTTCCTAATTTCCTCTGTGAGGAGCAGCAGTTCTACAGCCAAATCTGGTAATTAGGAACCCATGTCACATTTTAAAAATGTTTCTGAAAACACGCACCTTAGGAAGGAGGATGATAGAAGTTGTACGTCTGCCAGTGAAAAAAGTATGTTGCCTCCATCAACAATAGGTCTTATGTGCTTTTAGAAGGGAATAGAGTCACAGAATTCAGCAGGCAAAGCTTTGAACTACCTGAGATGTAAAAGCAAACAGCCTCCTGCTTTCTTACAATCCCTGGATCACATCCTTCACTTTAGCACTGAAGCTGTAGATGGAAATTTTTGTCAGCCCTGGTAATCTCTGTCTTGACCAGGTCAGATTTTGATTTTACCATCTGAAGTGAAGCATTCTTCAAGGATTACCTGTACGAGACAAAGCAATACAGAACTGCCAAGAATTGTGTAACATGTCAAGACGGGGCCCATGTCTCCAGGTGATAGCAAGTAACAGATTTTTTTACTATTCTACGCATTTCTTCTGGGCTCACTTGTTGAAAGACACATTTCCCTACACTTTAAAAAATAGGCTTCCTCGGCAGGGTGGGACAGCACTGCACAGCAATTATCCTTTTGTTCTAAATAATGTAAAATTATCTCTGATAGTTGTCCTATCTTTGCTCCACAAACACTACAGAATAATAATCTGATAAAATAGGGGTGTGCCAGTGCCAAAAATCTGTCTCTTAGATCCAGCAGCACTACCTGTGACTGCTAGGCCTTGATAATTAATGTACTTAATTAACAGTAACATAGTTCTTAACTGTGGTATGTCACCATTAAAGCATCTGTTACAAGTTTTAGGGCCATCAGGTTTGAAACAGATTACTTCCAATCAGTGACAGAAATTTACTTAGAGACCAGTTGTAGGATTTAGGCCAGAATTGTAATGAAAAGTAACGCGAGTTGTATAGATATATATATAGGTATATATAGATATATATAGATATACACACTTCTTTTTTTTAATGGTTTGATTTGGAGGGAACCTTTAAAGGCCATCTAGTATAACTGTCCCTGCAATGAGCAGGGACATCCTTACTAGGTCAGGTTGCTCAGAGCCCTGTCTAACCTGACCTTGAATGGAACAGAATGCTCCATCTCTGTCAGACTCATCTCTCATTCTACTCTGTCAGAGTCTCTACCAATGTGCATGGGGACATCCCTTAGGTAGGCCTATGGGCTTATGTGACAAGGTGCTAGCAGTGGGGAGTGGCAGTGCAGCCTCTGTGAAAGGCTGGAGTTGCCTTGTGCTGGACAGAGGTGGTTCCAACCAGCTCCAGCAGACCCACTGCAGGACATGGCTGAGCCCCTCAGGCAAGATGGTGGCACTTAAGAAAGGGCAAAACACACTGGGCAGAGAGAAGAGGAGAAGAAAAATATGACTGAGAAATAGAAGAGGGAACACCAAGGTCAAAGAAGGATGAAGAGGAGGCAGTTTGTGACACACCAGCAGATATTCACACCATGGCCTGGGCAAGGACCCACCACTGGAACAGGGGAAAACCGTGAAGACGAAGGAGCAGCAGAGAGGAGTTGGTTTGGACTGACTATAAACCTCCCATTTCACATTCCCCTGCACTGCTGGGAGGGAGGAGTCAGGAGTAAAGCAGTGGGTTTAAGTTTGGGAAATGGGGCAGGAAAGGTGCTATTCTAATGTTTGTCTGTTTGTTTGTTTGTTTCTTACACTACAAATCTACTTTATTTGGTAATAAATTTGTTTTATCCAAGTCAGGTCTGTTTTGCTTGTGACAGTAAGCAATCACCCTATCTTCATCTCAACCCACCCACAAGCTTTCTTATCCTCCAAGTGAGAAGGAACAGTGAGTGAGTATGTGGGTGATGTTTGGCTCTTTGTCAAGGCTAACCCACCACAATATGTGTACAACAAAGATTATAAAATGAAATAAACTGCTGTGTCATATGAAAGAAAAAAAAAATTTAAGTTACCATGTCTTTAACCTTTACAAGGGGCTTTGTGAACACCAGCATTCTTTAATGAGAAACAACCTGTATCCACAAGATTGCATGCTGGTCATCATGACATTAATTTAATATGCTTAGTGTTCAGTTTATCCTGTTCATGAGGGCCATTATACATAAGAGTTTTATTTGACTGAAGCAATATGGTGATGACAAAAAAAGTATATTTCACATTTGCAGAAATGAGGAATATGCTTTCTGAAATAAAATTCTCATTAGCTGAAGTTAGCAAAACAGATTTGAAAGCAACAAAGTAACAATCCACAACATTATTCTAGTTATGCTTTCAGCATTTATTTGAAATATCAATACTTTCCATGATACAGTTTATATATTAAGCAGTAGGGAATTGTCTTTATTTCACATCATCCAGTACTGAAGTGGCACATTCAAAGCAGCACATTAAACCTCTGAAAGAGTCTGTACAATTTAGATAAATAGAACTCTGGATAATTAAACTACTAGAACTTCTGCAACTGTTACCAAAAAAATGCCAGGAAGCTAGGCACAGCACTGTACACACAAAGTGCAGGAAGGAGGAACACAAGAGAACCAACTAAACGTATGGGAAATGTTTTTGCATATACAGCCACATGTCTTTAATTGCTCAACACAAAAAGATAAGTTTTATTTAGTCCTCATTGAGGGCAGAATATGCACAAATGATGCTTGAAGAACACATGGTAGACACAAACAAATGAAGTGAGGGTTGTGTTTGGTTGGTTATTGTATTCCTCAGTCAGTGAGTTTACAAAGGACATCTGGTGCTTAAGCAGCATGATTTTGTGCCAAGACTTGACAAAAAACACTTAACAAATGCCAGTTTTATTCCCCATTTTGCCCTCTTACTGGCATTTTGGTGAGCATGCTCAAAGTTCCTGAAGGGCAAGTTCAGGTGGTCTGTGGTCCAAGGTCTTTACTAAAGGAATCCCCATTTTATGGTTTACAGCTTACCTCTGGATGGAAATAGGTCTGTTAACAATAACTAAGAATATAAAAATGAGCAGAGAGCAGCAGGACACACAGTACAGTGGTTCACTTTCTGAGAAACCAAATAGTCTACATTTACATTGTCTCTGTGAGAAAAGCAAACCAGTTTATTTGGAAGATACAATTCTGGTTAGTCAATGTTAGACCTATGTGAACTGTATCATTAGGAAGGGAAGGATGGAATGGCAAGAAATTTTCCCTCTTTTTATAGAGAACTAATACTGAAAAGTAATATAGTGGTGATAGGCATTATCTTCCCAATACCACCTTCACTTCCTGCTACTTCACTGCGAGTTGCCTGCTTTGCTTGCCATCATCTTCCCAGCTTCATCTAGTCATGGCTCTCATTACCATCAGGCCAGCATGGCCAATAAACTAATACACACTGTGCTGGCTCAGAAGATACTGCTCATCACCACCATGTAGTATGACAACACGTAAACCAAAGATGTTCAGTGAGAATCGATGACTCTAACCACTGCAGTTTGCACTTTTAAGGTGTAAGAAGCAGCATTTTGAAAGCAGTGGTACTGACACAACTAACTGGGTCAGAGGTGGTGGATCAGCCATCCTAATTGGGTAATGGAACTAGAATATCGACATAATTGATGGGGAAGAAACCTGACTGGCCATGAAGCATCCCCTCATACCAGTTTTCATCAATCTGGTTAGTGAGGGTAATGATATCACCCTCTTTAAATCCCAACTCCCCTTCATTTTCTGGTTCAAAGTCATACAGAGCTCGGCAGCATGGTTGATCCATGTGAACACCTACCAAGAAAAAACACAAAGAAACAATGTGCTTTAAAATCTAAACGGTTACAGTATCCTTTTTTACCATTGTACCTACTACAGATTTTGTTGTTTCTGGTATCACTGATATGCTGGTAACAGTTCTTTGATAATATCTAAATTTTGACTGCTAAAATTCTTTAGAAGACTATCAGCCTTTGGCAGCCTTCAGCTTTTATATACGACTCCTAATAAATGTCTGAGAATACTGAAAGACCCAAGTTACAGTAAGGCCCATACCTAAAAACATGGATACAATCACTTTGGAATCTAATTTTTATCTGCTTATAAAACACAAAAAAAATGAAGCAAAAGCCCTAAAGTATTTCCGGCCCTACTGGCACAGAGATGCTTTGTCTGTTTACCTCGGGTAAGTAGTGTAGAGGGTAGCTTAAAACAACAGTAAAGATATAACTATGTCTTTGTCCTTTATTTGGAAATTTCACTGGTATAGCTATACTGTAAACCACTGTATATGCTCCTAATCTTCTGAATTTTAATATGAGGTTTCCAAAATCTTTTCTCCCCATTCCCACGAAACAATTGATTGCAGGGCTACCAGGATAGTTTCAGAACAAATTTTAAATTGAAAGCTTTCTTTCCCTAGTTCATGAACATTTTCCCACAAGCCCTTTAGGCTGGCTAATGGATCTATTGCCACTAGCCATGTTAGATTAGATTTTCATATGTTATATGAAATTAATAAATATTCCCCCCATCCTCCATATTCCCTTTCCTTGCCCCCTGAAGTTGCTACAGCTTCAAGCCTACCAAAAGCAAAATTGTTACTGGTCAAATATTTAGGAATTAGTAGCATCAAATTGTAAGAAATCTTATACCCGTACTTCACTTTCCATAGTTAAAGTCCATGCACTTCCAGTCATCAGAATGAGCTGACACATGCCACTCCACCATAATGGCACTTCTAAGAATATGAATTTCAGCTTTTTCATGTGTACAGATTCAGGATGAAGAAGTTTCAGGTTCAAACTTTTTGCATATTCATTTCAAGCACTCACTGTGGCTAGAAGGCCCATGCTTGAGCTATTTTAGGACAAAAATATTACATTTCTATAGATGTCAATGGAGCACATTTTTCAAATATCAGATTTTATTTAATAATTTATGTAGTGAATTTCATTTCTTCTGTCATTTCTTTAGATATTGCTCACCGTGTATTTTCCTTTGTTTGCCACAAAGACTATTTTGCTGGCATCAAGCCGTACAACAAGCTCTTGGTATTCTCATTGCCAGTGGCTGAAAATTAGACGACTTAGCAAATAAACTCTGATGACCATAAAAGACGAGAGCTTTGAATAAACCAACCCAAATATACATTAAAGAATTTTCAAAGAAGGTGGTGTTTCTCTGAAACCGGTAAACACTTCAAAAGAAAGAACCCCTATTGAAGAAAATGCTAAATACTGCTCTCTGAAGAGGAAAACACTAATGCTGAAGAGACATGGGAACATCAGTCTGCACTGCCTTCACACAGAGAAGTGTTTGTGATACTACAAAAAAGAAGTGAAAAAGAAATTCACTAGTGGTATGAGGAGAGCTTTAGCATGCAAGACTCAAGCCAGTCTTGTCCACAAAGAATCCCCATTGCATCCATATCCTTGCTAGCATAGCAAGGAGATTATTAGGAGTTTGCAAGATTATGCAAGCCAATTTCCAGTACAGGTGCCAAATGGAGATACTGTTGCTGCCTATATCTGGGAGAACATCGAACATTCACATCAGGATGTCATGGGAAGGAAGGAAAACCTGATTAAAGATGTTAAAAGTTAAAAAAAAGTTAAAAAAAGTTAAAAGAAAACCTGATTAAAGATGTAGTTAAAAGAATCCAGTCTTGCAAGGTAGAGCATGCTAGCAATTGTCACTGAGATAAACTGGAATAACTGAGGTCATGGTTTGGACAGAGGACAGCCCTCACCATAATATGGATAACAGATCCTAACTGTAACAAACAAATAACAGGGCTTTCTTACTATGTGCTGATATGAAAAAACCACTATAGGTATAGGTATATAGGTAATAATTATGCACAGTCACGTAAATGCTTAATCCTGCTTGTGCTGATCCCAACTGGACAAAGAAAATAACTCAGATGGTTTTGTTTTTCTTTTTAGTGATTTTTACTTTCAGGCTCTTTGTGTTATAATATCTAGTATTAAAAAGCAGGATAAGATTATGGAGGTTTGGGGCAAGGGTCAGGGTTCTGCATTTTCATGGAAAACTTCCAATTGTTCTTTCAGTTTTCTAAATGCCTATTTTGTAAAGATCTATATATCAAGGGGAATTTAGTACAGTAGCGTCTCCTTGGGCTTCTAAGACTAAGGAAATTTTTGACCCAAAGACACACGTAAAGCAGTGAATGATCCATCCCTGTTCTGCCTGGAGATGCAGGCAGAACACTTTAAAAAGAAACAACAGTTCAAATAGCTCTATCCTATGCTTTCCTCATTCTCATCTTCCCTCACTATGGAAGAACTAATCTCTAGAAGATAGAATGGAACTTCTGCATTGTAGCAGAACTTCAGATAGAGTTGGCTTTTCTTCTCAGATTCCTACTGCTATTACCTGACGGTTTGGGTGTGGTGGCATGGGATATTCCTCCATTGTGCTGAGTATTGTCACCAGATGTGAAATCCAGGCTCATACGGGGTTTGGGCTGGTATTCTCTCCTGGGCTGAGATGATGCCTGTTTTATTCTGCCAAAATATGAAGTTAAATGTCAAGAGTTAGTTTCTTGTTAACAGATAAGATACACCAAACATTTTTATGTACACGGCTAAAGTTACCATCCACCATTCATGCAGACTATACAAGTTTTGGTATTTGGAGTAATTTTTTTATTACAACATTAATTTAAATTACCAAACCCTACCTGATCTGACTACGCCATGACGTTGTTAATTTTTCTTTCCCTCTAGCAACCTCTCATTTTGTTTAGCTTCCTTTACAACTCCTTAACAATAACAAAGAACTTCTAATGGAGAAAAACTTGTTACATGATTAGCAATGTTTATGGAAGGGCTGTACAAACATCTCTGCCCCCATTTTCAGTACAATTTTTGCTTCTATCCCTGGCAAGCGTTAATTATTCAGTTGGTTGATGCCAACTCTTGTCATTTTGTGAGGAGACTGTGTGGGAATGTTCGGACTTCAGTTGCAGATTTGATTTATTCGTAATTTGGAATACTTATTTCACAAAGGCACACAGCTCACAAAGGAAAAAACCTTCAGTTTTCCTGAATCTCAAAATAAAAATATTATGCATCATTCGTTTCAACTTATTCTTCTGATTGAGAAATCTAGAATTTCTAGGAAAAGGTCAGTTTTCAGATTCGAAGGTAAGATCCAGGGAAGGGATGATGACAGAATCTTATGCGGAACAATTGTCACATATATTTCTAATGCTACCTTGCAAGAATACTTGAGTCAACACAAGCTGGTTTCTCTGACCTTCTCTAGATCTGCCCCAGACTTGCAGTTGGTAGCACATTTTCATTTATCTATTGAAAAGACCTACTTCTAACTTAACCAGTGTTTGTCCTGATAACAAAGGTTCCCTCACCATCCAAAATATTATCAATATTAGGCAGTCCCCAGAGACTGCTTTACTACTTCCTAAACAAAAATGTATTAAAAATATAAAGGCTTTGCTGTGTTTCATTGAGTAACAGAAATTGCTTTTTCAAAACAGTAAAGTTTTGAAGAAAGAAATACTTAGTACTTAGAAACGCCTAATACTTCCATGAAATAAACACTATAGTTCAAATAATAACAGCCCTACAACCTTCCTTAATCCCTGGCATAAGCATATCACGGTGCTATAATTTGTGTCCAGTGGTGTGGACAAAGGATGATTTAGCCAGCAAACTCTTCACAATTAGGGATGCACAGTAAGTTTACGCAAAAGACTTACTTCAGCTGATCTATAATAGTCTGATGCAAAGTTCTTGAAAAGCTAAAATCATTCAGAGCTGAAACCTAAAGATACTGACAGGTTAGCAGAAGTTTTGAAACAGCAAAGGATTAGCTGAACTGATATAAGAAGAGAAATTTGTTGCAGAGACAGGTATGTTCACCTTAGGGCATTACTTATGGACTACAGAACAACCCACCTGCTCCTGAAGATTTTTTAATGCTTCTGTAAAGTAAGTGAATTGCAGCGTTCATTCGGAAGTGCTGGAAATAATTCTGTTAGCTGTTTAGACAGTAGTGCAAACTGTATCCAGAAACAGTCTGCTGGGCAGCCTACCTACCAAAATAAGTGCTGCTCCTAATCACAAAGGCATTTCAAGACTTAGAACTGGATGGGGCTTAGAGACTGTGTGCTCTGGAAAGTAAATACTGACAGACCCAGGAGTACCAGAAACTAGATCTACACTAAAGACATCAGAAAACAGCAAATAATCATGTGCGTGTAAAAAGCTGCCTTCACACAGTATGTGAACATCATCCTTTCTTGGGAATTATGTCCAGCTTTTAGGAAGAGTCTTCCAGAACCATGTGGACTAAAGAAATCTTTCTTTTATGTTAAATTTCCTTAAAGAAGGACATGTGTGGGAAGCTGATTAACTTTTACAAACATTATTTTCCTTATTTCAAGGGGAGACAATTTGTTTTGTGTTGATAGCAACAACAATTCTAAACCAAAAATTCAAAAACTGTATTTAAAAGATATTGTAACAATTCAGAAACAACAATCACAGTTACAGAAAAGTGCATGGAAGAGGTAAACTCAGTTAAGTCTTGTATCAAGTTTTAACTGATAATAAGGCTTGAAAAAAGGAGTATTTTCATAAGGCAAATGACGAGGGTCTCACTAACTGGGTCAGGAAGATCTTCAGGTAGATGAGAATGTAACAAGATACTCTTTTCTATAGCAATCATTAACATCTTCTCTCAGAAAGACTACTTTGTGAATACACACAGGAAAGGTAAGGAATCAACAGTTCTAAGTCCCACTGGCTTCCACTGTCTCTAAACACTTGCATTCAGTTATATCACATTTAACAGATGTACTGAGCTGAACACTTTCCTGAACTCAGTACTCATTCAGTCATACTCAGAAGCATACGCATCTCCAAAACATACAAACCTCAGCCTGCAATGGCCTAATGAAATGGCCTTTGTTTTCATAAACATAAAGTTACCAAGTTGCAACAGATAACCGCATTACATTCTACTCATAGGTTTTCTGCCGCTGTAGAAAAAACCAAAAAATTCAACAAACTTACAAAAAGTGCATTACCTATCTTCCAGCTTAGAAGTAACTCGCTGTAGGATCTGTGTGGCCTGCTTGTGGTATTCCAGCTGGGCTTGTACAAGAGCAGAAAGCTGGCTCACTTGTTCAATCTGAGGATTTACAGTAAAACATCAGGTCTTAGGTGAGTACTAATAGCTCATCAATAGAGAGCAAAAACCTACCTCATTCAGCAAACACTATGAAAGTAAAAATGAGACTGTTAATGAGAGCATAATACACTTTTTCCATCCCTGCCTTTGAGGGGCACAAAACCATAGCGACTATGGCCATGCTTCTGCTGTATTCTAGCCTGTGAAGCAGACAAAAACAGGAAGATAACTATGTACTCTTGGATGCAGAATATTTCTAGTGAAGGCAGATAGAATTATACTTTATGAGGAAAAAAAACATACAAAACTCATGTGCCAATGCAATTGCTAGCAGTTTCCATAATATGCAGTGCCACAATAGTGTAATACAGGCCAGCACTATCTGGCCACACGGGGTTGGGTGTTACTACAAGGGTTAAAACTTCAAACTTGTTATACTTGTTTCATTTCAGCACACCTATATCTGATTTCCGACATGCAAATATTTTCAGGTTTCTTATGGCCCTTCTACAGCAATCTGTCAACAAAATGAAGAATTAAATTAAGTGTGTATTTAAACTTTAAATAAATCCAATCATTTACTTCAACAGAAATCTTAAAACTGAGTTTCCTTTGATCACATATTCTGTAAGACAGACTTCAGCTGAGATGTTTTTTTCCTCCACAAGAGGTAAATTTTTCTTTTCACTTGCTTTCACAGTTTCAACATTAATTATAAATAGAAGATTTAAAAAAACCTGACAGATGCTCAATTCTAAACCAGTCTGTAAGGAAAAAATATGCTACAGAGTCAGATTTGAGCAGTCACATTAACTTTGGCTTTCCTATTCACTATTGTATCTGATTGCAGCAGAGATCATGGGTTTGTGAGTTCATCATCTCTGATCTTTACCAATCCTCTCAGCAGCCCACATACTTGAGCAAAATCCTTGGCTGAAATCCTAAAACCACAGCTAAGTAAAAGTAATGACTTACATGTACATAATTCTGAGAAGGAGGATTTTTTTGTTTTGTAAGTAATACTATGCCGTTAGGAAGCACAATGATGCTCCAGGGGATTTATGTTCCTCAGCTCAGTTACCTATTAAATTAGTCCTATATGTGCATACTGTAAATTACTATAGCTTCTGAGCCTCTCACTGAGTCCAACAAGGGTGCGAGTGCTTCCCAATTGTGCAGTGACAAGAATCTGTGGCATCATGGATTTAATAAGGCTTTCAACTTTTAGTCTGCTTTAGATTGCCTCTTTTAAGATTCAGCTCAAAGATTAACAAGGGATATCTCACATCCATCTCCAGAAGGTTGAACATGCTTGACTCAGCAATTTCTTTTGATTCATCAAATTTCTCCAGAGCTTGGCGAAGTTCTTCATCAGGGAGCTTGCCCTGTCTTTTCTTTTTGTAATCAAAATCCAGGCGTCGACCCTCCATTTTCTTTAGGTGATGCTAAAAAACACAAAAATGCAAATGCAAGCACAGAATAAAGGATGTTCCCCAGCTCTCCTTATACCGCATTGATATTGGGTAGTCCATATACTTTTGGAAGCATGTGCTGTTTGCTGTATTATCAACCCTTGCCCAGGGAGGAAAATACAGAGAAAAGATGTAGGTGGTTTTACATATAATTTAAGAAGCAATGGTGCACTGCTGTCTAAATGACAGGCATTCAACATTTATAAAAGGCCACACAATTAATAACTGCAATTGCCACCTGCATAAAAGATATGTGAACTTCTAGATTTTAACTGTGATGCAGAATTACCTGAGCACTATGGTTTCTCCCTAGATCTTTAAGCAAAAGCTCTATTTAAAGCAAAAGTTAGTGTATTTTTGCCTGTGTAACAGTTCTCATAAACAAAATAACACAGGAAATATTTTTATCATTTCCATCAGGCCACCAAAGAATCTTAACGTTATCTTTTATTTTAAAATTTCTAGTTCGTTAACCAACATAACACTCATGTCAATCTGTTTAGCAGCTGCCACATCAAGCTGGCCAAAAGTAAATGCTATCAGCATGAGCATGATTACTTCAGGTGTTTACTTTCTCTCAGAAGAATCAATTTGTCATCTGTTATGATATTTATAACTTCTTTGACTTTGTAAATGACATCAAACTGCCTAAGATGTCTTTCTTCCACTCACATTTAACAATATGAAAGTCTACCAAGCTCAGAAGAACAGTTACTTATGCAGATAAGCATTTCCTGAATTGGGAGGCATCGTTACTCCCACAATTACAAAATCAGCTTGTGTCCACAGAAATGTGTGTGCAAACAGATTTTTCTCTGTAAATTCTGGCTGGATCTTTAATTACTAATTACAGAATTCAGGCAAGCAAACAGTGTTCTAAATTCACGGGAATGGGTTGGACACAGTCTTCATACAGACAAAAAGTAGTGCCAGTCTAGAGGCAATTATCAAAATGCCCTCACATGTCATAGACTAGAAAATGGAATGTAAACATCTGTTCACCTATTTAGTGAAATGAGCTCTCAAATAGTAGTTTTAGAGTACTGTGCTCATGCCTGCATAAGCTTTATGATTCTACTGTCAAAAAATGTTAGAATTTTGATCTTTCCCTTGCTAAGCAATCAACAAGAAAGACTGAACTGAAAAGTAAAACTCAAGACAAAGAAAGAATAAAGTCAGATCATCTGCAAATCTGAAAGCCCATTTTAAACTACAAAAATGACATAAATTTTGAATATATACATGGTTTGCACATTTGGCATTATTAAAATGCCACATTGAGGGCAATACCTGTATTTCTCTCAGATCTTTGTCGTGAAGATTCTGAAGTGGGTCAATAAAGTTTTGTTTCACTTCCATGTCTAAAGAGTCTTTGACCTCAGAAAGCTCTTTCATAGCTTCTCCCACATCTGCAAGTGCTGGTCCTGAAATAAAAGATGTAGTTTATCTCAAAATAATTCTTTTCAAATCACTGTAGAATGAAACTGAGTCATGGGAATTTCAGTTAACATTTCATTTTAAGTCTCAAATTTAGGAAAGAAACAGAGTATGATGTGCTGTGTGAAAGGGCAACATGGAATTCGAATTTCTGCAGCCCCCAGAGTTTATGCCTTGTATCACAGTTGAACTTGAGGATCCACACTGTGTCAAGACATACTGCTCCACACCCCTTGTTGTCTGTTCATTCCTCATGCTGGTGAAACAAACATGCTAAAAAAGAATTATTTGTATTTGCTCCAGTGTTGCCATCACCAGACACTTCACTGCATTAAAAACAGCTCTAATACACATCTAGGTCTCCCTGTTTGTATCAGGGAGACTGTTTATAGTATAAAGTAAAAATTCATAACAATTTCACAGATTTTTTTAAAATGAAAGATACTTTTGATGAAACTATCAACTTCATATGCCTACTCAAGTTCATGAACTTCAAAAAGAATTAGCTGCCTTCTGAGGTTTCATCCAAGATTAACTTGAGGGCCACAAAAAATACCACTCTGGTTTACCTTCTATGCATAAAAACAAAAGCAAGAAGCTCAAAACTACTCTCCTGCTTTGAGGTGTATGTTGGTGGGGAAAAAATCCAATTCCAAAGAAAAAAAAAAAGGGTCTAAAACCATAAAAATGTAAGAAATAAGAAGGAGCTGTGTCTCCCAGGCAGGGGATGCCAGCAAAGCACTGCAAAACTAGAGAGCCTGCCAGGCACAGATGAGGAGTGACAAACAGCCATAATAGCTGCTATTAGTTAAGAATGGGAAAATAATTGCCATATCTGTTCTGCTGCATGCTACTGCAATCATCAGGGAATATACAGCAATTTGCACAAACTAAATTCTATTAGTTCTTAATTTTCCCTTTAAAAATGTGTTTGAAATCTAGCAAATGAGAGGCAACAAATTTTTAAAAAAACCAATTAAATAGTCTTTAGCACAAACCAACCTGCCTCTGCCAAGCTAACTGGTAAATTATATAAAACAAACAAGAAAGTTTTTTTTACCCCTGTCTTTATGCCAGGAACAACATTTTCTGAAGATTCACATAGGAAACAGAATTTTCACTGTCCTATTTGAGGGTCCTGTATGTTGCCATATAAAAATGGCCACAGCGAAGTCCACACAAATAAGACAGAAAGACAAAGGATCCTGTTGTGAATGTCATCTCTTTTAGTTAGACTTCCACTGTTGAAGAAAACATGTTAACTTTCAGTTTAACATTCTAACTCATTTGGGGATTGGAGGGAGGAGCAGTCGACAGATAAGACAGGAACATTCACTAGTGCTTTAAAATGTGGAATTTGGTCAGAAGAAAAGGTCAAAGTCTATTAAAAACCTATTAGCCTTTATTCCTTGCCTGTAATGAAGACAATAGCATTTATTGTAAGGATTCTGAACTTTTATTGTACACATATATTGACAATAATATGATTCCTGAACATGTACATCAACACATCCCCAGTAACATAACTGATTTCAGACAGCCCAAAGCCTTGACAGACCTCAAAGAAGTTTGATGAAGCAGAACTCCGATGTTACTTGCAGAAGTTCTTCCTTTGTAAGACCATAACACTTTAATAATTACAGTTATATTAAAATTTACTGCCATTTTTATTACATCATAACAGAAATCAAGTTACCAAAGTTGCATTCTTCTCCAAGTTCTCGGCCAAATTTCAGCATCGCATCTGCCAGCAAGGCTTCAGCCTGAGGGTAACCTGGTCCCTTTTCCTGACCTCGAATTTTTGACATAGTGTTGATCATGCTGAGTTTAGCTCTGGAAGCTGAAACAGGCAAGTGACAAGGGTTACAAACATGCGATAGTTTGACCACAGAGACAGGAATGCACTATATAAATTTATTTAAGCTACCTACAATGTATTTGATGCCCAGTTTTTAATTATTAATTTTTAGAGCAAAGGAATGCAGTGTTGACCACTGACTTCTTTCTTCTGCTGGTAGGCTAGAGAGGAAGTTCTGTCCTGAACTTGAAGTCAAAACTTCCCTTGAAATGACTTGGATAGAAGAAAGCCCAGGAACACTTCCAAGATAGCATATTTGACACAGACTACAACTTAGGCAGAAAAATCTTTAAGCTGTCCCCAAATTCTCAATCTTAAAATCCTCAAGTACCAGACAGATAGCAGGTTGAGCCAGTCTTCCTCTCAGGGAAAAGTCCAGACTAGGTACACTCAAGATTAAGCTGTGGTGCCCCACATTTTCTAAATGTTTGAAAGTTTTTTCTGTTGTAGAATATTAAATAAAACCTATGCCCCCAAAGATGATGTCCAACAACCTTTGAAATGTGTTTTGCTTTTTATGGGGATCTGGGGAAACTCCTACTTCAATATGGTTTTCATCTGTATTTTAGTCTGTGTTTTATTTCAGATACCCAACTGCAGATCAGAAGAAAACATACAATTATAATAATTGATGAAAACAAAGACAGCAAACATAAAAGAACTAATTTGTTTGATGATGTGCGTTAGTGAATTTTTGCAACTACTGAATGTAAATGGCCTGCAGAGAGTGAAGTAATTAATGGCACTTGACTTCAGATTTTGCCAGCAATAGGATTTATTGCCAGCAAAGCTGACTAAGTGGCTGTTTCTACCGGCATTATTGTGTGTGCTACAGGATGGCAGGTATGAATGCCTCTACATTCCTCTTTGCAAAGGCTTAACTTTGATAGTTGCTCTTATGAATTAATGTTTTTGTTTACAAAGCTTTAGTACTTCACACTGTTGTGCACTGATTTCAGTTGTCAAAACTCAACCTTGAACACATTTCTGCAACAAAACATTAGAAGACTGGAGTAAAAAGTGTTTTGCTCTTAATTTTTTGTTGAAAGTACATATCAAGAGCTTTTTCTTGTTGCTGAGTATGTTCCACTTTGTGGCATATAAATGTATGCACAGACATAGCCACAAAAACAGACACAGAAAAATCAGACAGGTGTCATAGTACTTATTCTGCTGGAGAAACAGCTATGAAAGGATAACATATTTTTAAAATATAGTAATTATATTTTTGTAAGCTTTCTCACTACCATTGCATGCCACCAGATCATGCTTTTCAGCATCTGAATTTCTTTATTCCTTCTGTTTCTACCCACTACAGAACTACAGTCAGCAGACTGGCTAACTGTTCACTATAAGAAACTGCATTTTAATGAAGTGTCTGGCTTTTAAAAATGGCATTGAAATGGTGGTGACAATGGAAAATACAGAAGTACAGAAGAAACTAAGGTACAAACAAAATCGGTTACGGGAATGGAGGCAGCAAGCTGAATTAAAATAGGAACAAATAGGAGTATTTTTAGAAATAAAAAAATGTAAGAGGGAAAACAAAATAACGAAGTGGCTACATTCTGGACAGGCAGGTAAGAGTGGAATGCAAAAGGTACAGGAAAGAATGAAAGAGATGAAAGAACAATAAGGGAAGCTCAAGAAATAAATCATAAAGAGAAGAAAGGTAAGCATGAAAAATTCATGCTTCAGGGGTTCATTTAATAATTTAATAATGATTACATTAGAATCCTGATTTAGTAGGAAATCTTAGAATACATCCACCAGTGGTCTTATTCCACTTATGATCTTTTAAAGCTGATTCCAGTAACTTCCATGGGAGCAGAGGCAATTTTGTACTCAATCTCAAAATCCCACCCTGAGCCCTTTCATTTCTAGTGCTTTATTGTGCTATTGCCATGTGCTTTCTTCTCTAAGTTATGTTTCAACCTCTGTGAGGACAGGCAGAGACGTACAAAACACCACATGGAAGTGACTCAAATGCTTGATTCTTTTTCTGGTTGCACTCCCTCTCCTTTACATTGGCTTTTATGGTGTCACTAATGATTCACCTTAATATTAAGTGTTAAACAGAGCCATGATGAATCACAAGAATACTGCCAAAAGAGTTCGGAAGAACCCTCAGCAGTGGGTTCAATTGTTTATTCTTAGTACTTGCAATTTTGTTAATCCTGCACCTTTCTCTTGAAATTAAGGTCCTGTATATCTGCATGGAAAGTCTTTGAGCCTTCATCATGTTCAACTTTTGTTATTTTCAGTATTTTTCATAATTGGGAAGTCTATAAAGCTGTTTTTTTCATTCACACCAATCTCAGCCCAACTTCTCTTTAAATAAATTCACCATTGCCTTTACTGTCCTTTTCCCTTCCCCCTTGACTTGCCTTGCCTCGCCTTGCCTTGCCTTGCCTCGCCTCGCCTCGCCTCCCCTCCCCTCCCCTCCCCTCCCCTCCCCTCCTCTCTCCTCTCCCTTTCCCTCTCCCTCTCCCTTTTACTCTCCCTAGCTATCTTTCCTTCCAGCATTACTTAATTAACACTTTAATGAAGTTACACAATGCTGCACACTTCAATTCTTGATCTTTCAAAACACCATAAAGCCAATTGATCTCTAGCACTGCAGTACTATGTTATCCAAGCACATTGATGTTTTCAGGGCACATCTTACTTATCAAGGAAAGTGTGCTATATTCCAAACCATTTTCTCCCTACCAAACCCAGGTACACTTTTGAAGAAAATCTTCTGTTAAATATTGCTGTTGCAGAATTTTTCTTTCATTAAGTTTCCCCCCTCTTTCCAACATAATGTTTCTGGTTTTTATGAAAATGAGAAAGCAAACAGGAAATACTAGAAATCAGCATTTTTGGTGCCCCGGGTAAATAGTACTATAGTTGTAGGGAGAATTTTAAAGAGGAAATTTTTTATTTTCTTGAAAAAAGAAGTAATTTTCCATGCAATTCTTCCCACTATAGGGAGCCCTTTTGGAATTGGCATAAAACAATCTAAGCAGGTGAGAGCTGGGAAGCATCAGTCCTCCTTTCCTCTTACTCCATTTGGCCAGCTTACTTACTGTTGCCCAGCTGTGGAATGAATAACATGATCTCATTTCATACGTAAGAAAGTAAATCTTCCTCCCGCCTATTACAATTTTAATTTTCTGATCGTACATGCACATGCCACAAGCAGATGAAGGGGTATGTAGCTAGAATATGGAAACTTCTCTTTCCTGCATCCTTACAAACTTACATCAGCCTGAGGTGCCTGAAATCACACCCTTAGCTTCTTCCAGAAATTATGCTCCCTGCCATTACTGTGAGCCTCTTTCATGAGGCACAGCAATCATAATCACTCATATGTGTCAGGAAGGCAGCCAGAGAAGCACTAAACAGCTAAAGCTTATTACTCAGTCTATACAATGTTGCACAACAGCATCTTGACAGTAGTTAACAATTTTATCCTAGCCCCCTAATGTTTGTCAATCCTATTGCTTTTCCTGCAGAGTGCTTGTTGACGATGAGCAATGAAGCTGTGGACTCAAGTAATAAACAGTATTCTATCTGTTGACATAGAAACACTTCCAGTCATCGTTTTCGCTGTAGCTGTTAACTGGTAAATATTATTCCTCCTTTTTTATAATCCACTGCCAGCCGTATCAAATTATCCTACTTTTCTCTGTGGTCTAACATAAAATATTACCAATTAGGCTATACTAGCAACAGTCCTTCTACCACTACACTGGAGTTAAAATATTTCACACTGGGACAAGTTTGTTTCCAGCTATTAGGAAATAAATTCCTCACAGTGAATGAGTGAATTTGGTCTGTACTTCCATGAAACTCTAAGATACTTATGGCAGGCAGAGGGCCTCATTTTACCTTCACACTAATTTTGCACAAGCTTAACTCTGCTAACCCCATCAGTGAAGCTGGCATTGATTTATGCTAGTACCAAAACCCTTATGTTCCTAGATCGCTACGGAAATCTTCAAGTTCTTCAATTTCCTTTATTATAACACCCTTCTTATAAGGATCCTTTGGTAAGAGAGGAGCATGCAGCTCTCCATCAGCCCAATCACAAAATCTTTCTTTCATCTCCACATGGAAACCAAAAGTTTATTTGTATTTTGAAGGTTCAATTTTGTCATGTCTGATTACAGTCGTTTATCTGCCCTTTTCTCCAGTTCAGCATCACCAGCTGTTTTGCACTCTCCTTTTTGTAGTAACTCTGGTGAGGATGGGAAATGGCTAGAGGATCAGGGAAAATGTGCTAAATATCTTCCTGTGCCCTGGACGAAGTTGCTTCAGAACTTTGTCTTTCTTTCCATGGTCTGGAAGGACTGCCTGGTCCTTTCCCTCACACAAGAGTGAATGACTGGGACTGTAGAAGAAAGAGATGCCTTATGGAGACCATCCTCACTGTGCCTGATCATAATCCCCACCCATGGGCTGACTGCCTGGCCTCAGACGGTGCCCATACCCAGGGAGGTCTTAGATGCCCAGGGCTGCTGCTGCCCCAGTGCTCCCTGGCTGCCCTGCTCCTGGCTGGAACGGTGGGAGGGACTCCGGCTTCCAGGTCCTGCCCTGCTGGCCCTGGGGAGTCCACAGCCATCTCCAGCTCCCAGG
>JAVFHW010077313.1:23883-92733 GCA_032159205.1 Eurystomus glaucurus suahelicus | reverse complement strand
GTTGCAGTTTAAGAAATATGCATTGTGAACCTGTATTGTGTTCTTACTCTCCTCATTTAGAATTAATCCCTAATTTGCTCTTTTTTTTTTTTTTTTTTTTTTAGCTAAAACTTTCAAAGGGGATGGAAAGGGGGTTTTTGGTCAATTCTTTCTTCAAACAATCTGATCTTGCATTCTGCTTTCTGACTGCTAACAAGGACCACACTGCAGAATCCCTGCAACTTCAGCATCACAGGAGGAGTCATTCACATTCAGCACGAGCGCTATATGAAAGTGTGCCGCAAGCTTCTGCACTGACAGGAGTTACTGCAGAGCCTCTGCTGCAATGCCACTGCATTACATTGGAGGCTGTCCACTGGCAAGTGAAATAAAGTAGGGTGAGAGCAGAACTGCTGAGGAAGAGCTGGTGTAGTAGTCCCCTGCATCATATCTCTGTATGGAAAGTCTCTGCATAGAGGCACCCACCATGGCAGATGAGGTAAGTACTACCCTCGGGCAGACAAAAAATTAAAACAGTATTATGCATTCCAGCAACAGAGGTGTGCTGACAGCTGAGACACTGCAGCGCATCCACAATTACCAAGATAATCCTTTTCACACATTTAAACTTAAGTTTCACATGCTTACCAAACAAACACTTTAGGAGGTCGGTTCTCTTAAAACTTTAAGTTCAGCCAGAAAGCTGGTCACGACCCCAGCACCTTTGCAGTTTAGAGTGGCCTCAGAAGCTGGCAAAGAGAAGCTGGCAAAAGCTCAGAAGCTGTTGGAGAGCTGAGGACAGTCAGAACACTGTGTGCTTATTCAACATTCTCTGTCCCCACTAGGCCACCAGTATGAGAAACAGAGAGGAAACTGGCATTAAAAAGGTGGCTGTATTAGCTAGACAATGTGCCAATCTCCGCTTTTATTTTTTTTTTTTTTTTTATGTACAGAAAAGGAGTAGAGAATCTATTCCCACATGTTAACTATTCCCACATGGTATTTCTACTTCTGATGATAACAGTACCTGGCCCACGCCCTTCAGTGGCAATAAAATACTTACAAGTTTTTTTAGTCCTCTGCAAAGGTATCTGGATTCAGACCCACAATCCTCCTGAGTTCTCTACACAGCAGTAGTGGGACCCCTGCCCTATACTGCATTGCCACAGAGAAAGAGGACATCTGTGCTCAATTCCTAGTGCCAAATAATTTGGTAGATGCCTGAGTGTTTCTTCAGTGTAAATGGCTCAGTCAGCTGGGTGGTGATAAGGAAACTCTGAGAAAGGGGCAAAACTAATACAGGAATACTAACAGTTTTGGGGCTTCTCAAATTTCTTGCCTAGAGGTGCACAGCACCAGCTTTCTCATCTGTAGTGCTATCAATTGCCACCTCATAACCTATCATGCTCTGTTACTATAAATAATGTTTCCGTATTTTAGAAAGCGAGTGTAAACCATGAAATTACATATTCATTCAAACTGTCATACTTCTCTCGTGCCTCCAAAGTGATTTTTATAAAGCTTTAAGGGGAAGATGCTTATGCCGGGTAGATAGAATTTCAGCTTTAAATTTTTGTTGCTGCACTTCCTGGCAGGTGAGCTGTGGATCTTAAAAACATATACAGAGGTATAAGACAGTATAAAAAGCATTAAAAAGACAGAAAGAAAACATAGTGCATGTATCCATCCAGCTAGGATCCTAATCTGGAGCCCAGATACAGCATACTTATGGATCATGATCCATCTTATCTCAACTACATACATTAACACATGCTTGCTTCATCCACATAGCTTCTAAGTTCAGTAGAAACAATGATCTATCTCTTCTTTCCCACTGCATCACTTGGCACACACATACCCCACCACATAGCAAACCCAATCCAGGTATAGGTGACAGCTGGCTTAAATCGTCCCATGGTTTTTTAAACCATGTCACCAGACTGCTTGAGCTCACCTACTGCGTTTTAGCACAGAACTGTTTCCTGCAGCAGGGGTTAAGCTGCCAGCTGGGAGGGAGACTTCACATTCGCTCCTCATGAAGAGCAGAGTGTAGCCTTGGCTACTGATCCAGCTAACTTACATGCCCTAACATTCACTTTGAAAAAACACTAGAGTATTTCACGTGCAGGCATAGCAGATGAAGAGTGCTAGGACACAGTCTACACCTTTCTAAGATCTCCACGAAGCATGGGAGTCCAAATATCCAATGAGCTTTATGGAAGCAATAGTGCAAGGATGTACTGTTGATTGGTAAAGAAGACACTGTTACACGTGACTTTGCTAGGCCTATCAACAAGTCATTTTCAGAGTGTTAAAGCTTTGGAGGCGGTGTAATTTCTTTCTCTCAGTACAGTAACAAATTAAGGTTTAGCAGAAATAAATGGGACATATTCAGGCCCCCATAAAGGGCAAAATAACAGCAGAAATTTACAGCAATTTAATCCCATTTAAGGCATATTTTATAACTCTGTGTTAATGTACACCAGTCTACGTGCCTTCTGCTGGGTGAAAGTCAGCCTAGCCCTTTTAACATTTGAAACTATGAGAATGCTTGGAACATTCAGAAGCTGCTAGAGGCCAGGAGAACAAAACATGACTTAAATATGATTTGCTGATTTTACAGCTATGCAAACTGCACTGTTGCAAACTTATCCCTTCTACATTTGAAAGTGCATTTGCTGGAAGGAGAAGAGGAAGTGGACTGGATGAAAAATACCCAGTTATAAGAAAAAAATGATGCACGGCACCACTTAACCTGACACTGTACTGCGTATGAGCCTGCTAGACAGCACAATGGCCAGGAGCAGATGCAGCTTTGCTTCTGCAGCTGCAGCAAGGTCAGCAAGGGCATTCTGTCACTGTCCCTGGCAGGGAGGAGGAGTAGCCACTTCCTACCGAAATGACTGCATATACCCAGCCTTATGGGATATTTAAATCTGAAGATGATAGTCTTTATCCTTTCACCACTGAAAGCTACTAGTAACAAAGGACCTTTTAAAATGTAAGGAAACAGAACCTGCATAAACCAACTAGAGACCTGTGACTCAGCTCTGACCTAGACACTACTGCAATTCACCAGCAGCACCCTTGAAGTCCAGATAGTTACACAAACATACTTGTTTTAAGCAAAAGCACAGCTGAGCCCACTGCTCTCTGATACTTCCTTGGAAATTCTAAGAAGTACCAAAGAAATGAGACAAATGCCCACAAAATCGCCCTCGTAGCAAGTTATATTATAGCAATGATCTCACTGACTGACTCATGACCACTGTCAGGAGTGATCATAATAAAATACCGACCAACACAACAAAAAACTCTGGTTTATATGTGCTAATAGTATGTGTCTGTGTTTCTAGCTGGCATTTGGGATATTGATGGTCTAAGAAGGCTCCCGTGACAAATGGAAATGAAAACCTTTCACTAGGTTTTTACGATTTGCAAAGCAGTGTCTTATTACCATGAGGGATATGGAGATTTTTGAGACATAATAATGAAATAGGGATTTTTAGCTAATGTTACCTCATAATTGGTTTGAATGATGGAATCCAGGTGAAAATATAATCAAAAAGAATGTTAGGCTTGGTAATAGGACCTGTGCCAGCTCAAATATTTTAAATATTTACACTTTTGACTATCTACAGATATTTACAATCTCTTACTGTCTTCTATGGTTGGTCTTTCAGTCTTTTACAGCAGCTGAAGCTCTCAACCATTATAAGTCACGTTATATACATCCCTAGGTTTCACAGAAAAGGAAAGAGAAATGTTCCTCTTAAAGTGAAAATTCAGTTGCTGCTTTTTGCCAAGTTATATCCCCTGTAATTTTAACATCACGTGAACTATTGAAATAACTAAGTTCTGTTTTATAAAGCTATTAGATTCTATTAGCTTTCCCTAAAAATTTAATGAAGCCTTCATGAACTGTCTGTGCAGGCTCATTTACAGACCTGGAATTTTAAAAACAGATTAGGAAGATGCAAAAGTGGAACTGCTTACATTTCTTGCTTGATACAAAAATACCAAAAGGGACAATAGACTTTTTTCTGAATTGCCTCCTGAGAGTTAAACCACTGTTACCTCACTCCATGCCTTCAGTGTCTGGAAGTCCTCTGCAAGTCCGCTATCTATAATGAAAGTACTTTCATTCTGCATTAGCCCATGCAGAAAATGAAGCATGCACATGCACATGTGGGTAGACTTCTTGCAGAGATAAACTAAGTCTGAAAAATAGTGAAGCCTCCACAAAAAATAAAAGGAAGACTTTATCAACAATCACCTTTCAGACTGTGCACTACAATATAAAACTATAGCTACGTAAAGGTAGCGGTATTCACAGCTTAGAGTGCAGAAATGTATGCATGAGAATATACTTTCTTGGTACTAAAGCCCCATCTTATTCTTTCAGCATGTTAATGGAGGTGAAGGGCCATCCTAAGTGTGCCTTTTAAAAAAGCTGCATGTTCACATGAAGTACAGTTATGTAGTAATAGTTTAAATGTGTCTCGTCTCATTTATAGATTCCAAAACTATCTTTGACAGATTAGGAAAGGCAGCCCTTGTGGCCCACTCCCACAGCCCCTGCCTGCCTGCACATCCACAGCAATCTCACTGACACCTATTTTCTGTGGGCTGAATCAGTTTTGTGGTACATAGCTGACGCAAGGCACGCTATACAGTCCTTGGCACATGCACAGGGACTTTCCAATGTCTGTAAAACACATGGCGGTTACCACCTGCTACCTGAAAAAGAGTACTACCTGGCAGGAGGAGAAAAGGGATTTGAAAAGAGGAAGGAAAGCAGAGTAAAAAGGAAATTTGATCTTCAGTTGATGTAACAGACACAGATTAGCTTCCATTTTAGGACACAAGTAATCTTAACAGATACTCTATGCTGCCCCTGTCAGTGAAAAACCCATCTTCTTTCAATCTGTTTTCATAAAAACATATATATAGTGTTGTCAAATGCTGATATGTTTTGTGCCAGGTATCCTAGAGGTACCATATTTCATCAAAAGTTATCTGTGTATTTTGCAGAATGAGATATGAGGGACATGTGAAATAAAGCTTTTAAATGTGTAGGATTTCTCTTCCATTTGGAATAACTTAATGGAAAATGTTTTTAAATACAATCACAGAATCACAGAATAGTAAGGGTTGTAAGATACCTCTGGAGATCATCTAGTCCAACCCCCCTGCCAGAGACGGTTCACCTAAAGCAGGTTGCACAGGACAGCATCCAGGCAGGTTTTGAATGTCTTCAGAAGCAGAGACTCCGCTGCCTCTCTGGGCAGCCTGTTCCAGTGCTCTGCCACCCTCCAAGTAAAGAAGTTCCTCCTCATGTTTAGATGGAACTTCCTATGTGCAAGTTTGTGCCCATTACCTCTTGTCCTGTCACTGGGCACCACTGAAAAAAGACTGTCCCACCTTTTAAGTATTTATAAGCATTGATAAGATCCCCCCCTCAGTCTTCTCTAGGCTAGAAAGCTCCAAATGCCTCAGCTTTTTGTCATAAGAGAGACGTTCTAGTCCCCTAAACATCTTTGTAGCTCTTTGCTGTACTGTCTCCAGCAGTCCTCTGTCTTTCTTGAACTGGGAAGCCCAGAACTGGATGCAGTACTCCAGCTAAGGCCTCAATAGGGCAGAGCAGAGGGGGAGGAGAACAACCTCCCTCAACCTGCTGGTCACCTTCTTGATGCACCCCAGTATGCCATTGGCCTTCTTGGCCACAAGGGCACATTGCTGGCTCATGGTCATCCTGTCGTCCCTCAGGACTCCCAGGGGTTTTTCCACACATCTGCTTTCCAGCAGGTCAGCCCCTAACCTGTGCTGATACATAGGGTTGTTCCTCCCTATCTCCTTACACTACAGGAGAAAATGACACTTTTTCTTTCCTCCCTTCTCCCCACACTTCCCATACTAGCAAGTATTAAAGTTTGTCCTGAATTTTAGGATGTAAATATCTTGCAATCTGCACAGGATATGAAAGCGTGTAGGATCCTTTATGTCAACCTGCTAATTAAATTTAGTAGAACATTTATATTCAATATGAAATTTACCACAAATTATTCTGTAGTGATGTAAAAGCAAAAAAATAACAAAAAATGCAGACCAGGTGAGATGTTAAAATGTCTAAATCCAAACATCACAACCACAAATAAACATACAGCAGTAGCCTCCTGATGTAGCTAGTTAATGAGCCTAATTAGCCTAACTACCCAGGTGTTTGGAGTTACTGTCCATTGTGCAGACAATTATCATAGAATCATTTAGGTTGGAAAAGACCTCTAGGATCATCAAGTCCAACCTTCATCCCAGCATCTCCTGGCACTAACATGTTCATTATACCCAAGCAGTTTTATCTTGGGGGCAGGGGGAGAAGAATAAGTTGAGCTCCTTCTTCTTTCACAGCCTTCAGACCTGTAGTTAGTTGTAGAAGAAACACAGAGATAGAAATGCTACTAAATACTTCAATGCCTTATTCTGCCTTGGAAGTTGCTTAGCAGTGTACTCAGGCTGAGGTAAAATGTAATTCTCAGGAAATCCTAATTCTTTTACATCGATGTTTCTTGCTTTAAAGTACTGTGTTTGAGTTAGTTTCCAAAGGCAACATACAACCAGAAATTATATGCAGAGTTGGTCAGCATGAAATGTATAAATCTGCTTTGCTAGGCTTGAGCTGTCTTAATGCACCTTCCAATCTAGAGAAAATTCTAGATTAGCCTGCACAAAACATTCAGTGACAGGCAGAAGGACCTGGCATTCATTACAGTACCTCCTAAAGGCTACTGGGACTATGAAGTGCACAGATTTTTCACTGTTACTTGCTTATGATGGTGCCTCACATTTACATAGTTTAAAAAATATTTTATCCTCACACTCTTCTGGAAAGCCAGCAAACAAGGAAACTCTGTATTGCTACTGATACTGTACCACTACAGACATTTTCAGACACCACTTCCGCTCATATGTGGGTGGACCTCTGTTATGCCACTGACTTCACAGCTCTTTTCCAGCAAGGTATCTTATTGACTGAGTGTGACCAATGCCAACTCATTTAAACACATTCTTCCCCACACCACATCAGTAGAAGGGGGGATTAAATAGCTGTGGATGTTGTTTACCAGGACTTTAGTAAAGCTACTGACACCATTTCCCACAGCATTCTCCTGGAAAAACTGACTGCTTATGGCTTGGATGGGTGTACTCTTTGCTGAGTAAAAAGCTGGCTGGTTGGCCAGGCCCAAAGAATGGTGGCAAATGGAGTTCAGACTTGGCAGTGTTATGCTCACAGTTGGGCTTGATCTTAAAGTCTTTTCCAACCTAAATGATTCTATGATTCTATAACAAATGCTGCGTGCTGCTTTTTGGTAATCTCAGTTTTGAAGTTAGCCTTATCAATATCAAGGTTCTCCTCATAAACCACTGATTCTTAAACTATTTCTTCCTTGAGTTCTTGAGTCTCTTATGTTAACAAAAAAGTAACTGAAGTTGATAACATTGTACTAGCCAGATTTCAGAAGTACAAACCCAAAAGGGAACAGTGATGTTTGACATTTTGGAAGAGACGCTTCTGAGGAAATGTCAACCTTGCAATGGCTTTGCATTTAATTGATATCTGTCAGCTGTTGCTTGATGCACAATGTAATACAATCAATATTTAACAACTATAGTGCAGTAGTCCACAGTTAAAACCGTTAGTCTCTTTGCTTTTAAGCACTGTTTTAATTGACTAATAAGAATACATAAAAGCTTTGCCTACCCTAGGGAGTCTTTTGCAAAAACTCCTCTATTATGGGTAGAAGTACCCTGTTCCAGCAGGCCTTCAAATGCTGGCAGTACGCTGCTGCCTGTTGGAGCAAGGCTACTTCCAACCCTGATCAGAAGAGGTTTTGACTACACAAAGGCAGGTGACCTACCTACACCTGGACTCCCAATACAATCAGCAAAGGTGGAACCCAACCAGTTTAACACTTCTCTTTTGTGAGATAAGATGTATTTAAAACAACTTGGACCTGAAGGTAGCTGCTGGAATTTTAACAAGCAGTAGCGTAGTGGCATGCTGAATTATACCTACTGTTGCACATGGACAGTGGGAAAGAAGGAATGAGTGAAAATAGAGCTACATTTTCACTATGAACATGCTAAATATGCAAATGATAACATTTTGATCCTCTAAATTAAATGCAAATGTGGAAGGTCAGGTATTATTTACACAAAATCTAATGCTAGCAAGCACCATGACAGTATGCCAACTGTTTCCTAGGTGAATTATCCTTAATAATTAGCTCTACAAGATAATGGTATTACAGCACCAGAAAAAAAGAGAAAATTTGTCCCTTTTCCGTAAGAATAAAGAACTATTTGTGTCTTGAGTTTTTATATTGCAAATAATAATTTGATGTGAAATTTGCAGCATAGCTGTTCATCATGTAGTCATATCCTAATATAGGCATTCAAATACATGAGTACAGGTGAAGAGGTTTTCTCTTCCAAGTAATAAAAAAATATACATATATATAGTATACATATATAAACATAGACATGTAAGTGCTAGCTAATGGCAATGCAAAACAGAGAATTTTAGTGGTTGAAAAGTATCTGGAACTGAAGCTAGGGAGCATGGAGACAGAGATGTCATATTGGTTTCTGCAATATCTCATTCTTTGTACTTCATTTATGCTGGATGTGTCACTCACTTTCAAGTTGTGACAACTAGTGGACAATAAATAAGCCATGTTGTGAATATGCATGAACCTGTGAATAAATTTTATTCTGTGTCTCAGTTCCTTAGCTACTATCTACTATAGTTACCCTGAAGAATAAACCATTTTTCTGTCTTCTCCTTAAAGTATGCATGAGCTGTGGTGGTGTCTACAAATGAGTCGTGTTCTGCCTTCTGATGATGATCTGAGAATCTCGTATGCCAGCCACTCTATGCCAGCATAAACAGGAACAAATGCTAAGCCAGAGCTACAAAAAGAGAAGAATCTTGACACACAAATTTAGCAGCACTTTTCAAAAGCCAGAAGAATGACACACAAGGAACACTGCAAAAACAAGCTTGGTATATGCAATCTGACAAATCAGGGCACATTAAAATAAATGTACAGGTACATATACTAGAGGTGCTCTCAACTCTTATTATCCACTTACTACACTTCAAGCCTTAGGTTCTCCATTAGCAATATGTGGGCTGTGACAAGGTGGGCTGTGACCCACTTGGTCCTCTCTGTGTTAGGACTTTGAAAAGAGCCACATAGGAAAGCAAGGTATGGCCTTAGCAGTGGTGGGGAAATAGAAGCCTGGAAAAGACTGTCTTCCAGCACCACAGAAATGTTCAATAACTGGTACTGTCACTATGCTTCTGAAAGAGGACAGCATGAGGGAGGGTAGGGATTAGGAAAACCAAGGCCAACAGCATCTCCTTTTAAAGATGCCAAAAACGTACAGTCCAAAGTCTTCTTTATAAGGGAAGAAAGGCTACCCCCAACTACACACCATCCCCTGCTCTTCACCACAAACATGAAGCAGTATCTAGTGGCAGAGCTGTCAGAAAAATCATTACAAGCTCTCATGACCTGGTGGCCACCCAGCCATTTGCTTTCCTTTCCAATCACCACATACCACACTAGAATCTGTTCATGTATCATTCCGCCACAAGCCATGCTGACTTTGTATTTTTGCAGTTTCAGCATCACTAGAACTGTAGTTCTTTGCTGACATAACTTGGCAGTGTATTCCATTCTTATGACTGATGACCTATTTTATTCAGCAGAAAGTGGTTAGCTTTACAGTTTACATTTCATTCTCAGCCTTATCTTACTGCAGCACAGCCACTTTGAGGGATATTGCTAATTTAAATTACTGAGGAAACTAAAGAAATAATTACTATGCTTAATGCAAAAAAGCATGTAATTTGCTCTTATAGCAAACATCATACCTATCTTTAGGAGTAACTGATAAGTTTCTAATTCTTATTTGCTGTGTAACTTTCTTTTGTGAAGCTGGTTTTTTTTTTTTCAGTTCACTTTAACATCTGAGGTTGCTTCTGTCAAACAGAGCAAAATGAGCAGTTAGAACTGCAAATGTGTGTTTCCTTCCCTTATACTGTGGGAATGTCAGTGAAAAAAATCAGTTTAAAATATGGCCATTATGCCCTGAATAGCTTATCAGCAATAAATTTCCCAATAATCATAGCATTTGAAGCTGGAAGAACAAACCAGACCAAAACAATTAAAAGTTCCAATATTGCTTCTATCCTGACACAGGAAAATACCCTATTTAAACTTCTGAGAAATTTTACCTCTAAAAGACTGCAGGATTGGGACCAGATGCACTAACCGCACAAACTGACAGAGCTAGCCATTTTTCTGAAATGAAGCTGCTACTGTTTCTATGTCACTATTCTTTGTATGAAGAGTAATTATCTACTTTTTCCCCAACTTTTCTCTCTGTTGCATATTTGAGCTGTAAGTATGCCTAGGTAAAGCTTGGACTGTGTTTATGCAGAGTCTACATCACCATGCTAGTTCAATCTATCAAGCCTACAGGACTGACACTCCCTAGGCACTAGTGCTGAGGAGATGTATACCTTCAATTTTACAGGCAAAACACAGCAAAACTTTTCCAGCATCAAACTGCCCAAGACGTGTCAAAAAACTAAAACCCTTTCACATTCCTCATTACACATGAGCTTTACAACCTCCTGCAAACTGCAGATAAAAGCAGTAACACTGAAGCTGTTAGGACACTGGGCACTTTGTGTAAGACGATCAAGGAGATGGCTGATCTGTGCTCTGTTTAAACAGCTCAAATGATATAACATGACGATGTCTTGTTTTTCCGCAGAATCAATTCTTTGTAATACCTTCTGATCATTCTGATGCCTTTTCTAAAGAGAGCTGGGAAGCCACAAGATCAACACCTTTAAAAAACTGCAGAAATATTTTCATAGTTTAGGGCATATGAATGTTAACCAGAAATAGTAACTGCCAGCACACTACCAAGTAAGTTTAGACAGGTTTTGAAATTCTCAAACAGTTTGCAAAAGGAAGACTAGGGAAAATGTGGGCCTGCTGCTGAATGAGATGGGAGCCCTTGTAACAGAGGATACAGAGAAGGCGGAATTGCTGAATGCCTTCTTTGCTTCAGTCTTTAGCTGCTAAGACAAGTTCGAAGGAATCCCAGGCCCTTAAGGGAAGAGAGACTCTGGAGGAAGGCTCTTCCTTTGTTGATGAGGATTGGATTAGAGATAATTTAGGCAAACTGGACACACACAAATCTGTGGGCCCCAATAGAATGCACCCACGGGTGCTGAGGGAGCTGGCTGAAGTTTTTGCTAAGCCACTTTTCATCATTTTTCAAAGATCACTCTGCCCTAGTGAGGCCACATCTGGAGTACTGTGTCCAGTTCTGGGCTCCCCAGTTCAAGAGAATTACTGGAAAGAGTCCAACAGAGGACTATGAAGATGATTAGGGGACTGGAACTTCACGTGACATGCTGCAGTGATTTTCAGAATTGGTCTGAAAAGAGGAAAAGCTTTTCAGATACAATTTTCATTTACAATGGTAGAGTAAAACATTTTGAAACTCTGTGTCACAAAGTCATTTTAAACATTGCTGTGTTTGGTTTGTTTTTTTTTTTTTTTTAATGAGACTGGGCACCTTGAGTACCGTGTCCAGTTTTGGGTGCCACAGTACAAGAAGGACATTGAGGTGCTGGAGGGGAGCGCCTGAGGGAACTGGGATTGTTTAGCTTGGAGAAAAGGAGGCTGAGAGGAGACCCCATTGCTCTCTACAACTACCTGAAAGGAGGTTGTAGTGAAGCTGGTGTTGGTCTCTTCTCCCAGGTAACTAACAACAGGACAAGAGGTAATGGCCTCAAGTTGCACCAGGAGAGGATTAGATTAGATATTAGGAAGAAGTTCTTTATTGATAGAGCGGTTAGGCATTGGAACAGGCTGTCCAGGGAATTGGTGGCGTCACCATCCCTGGAGGTGTTAAAAAAACGAGTAAATGTAGTGCTTCATGACATGGTCTAGGGTCAGGGTGATGCTGGGATGAAGGTTGGATTTGGTAATCCTAGAGGTCTTTTCCAACTTAAATGATTCTATGATTCTATAATTGCATTTGCAGGTGAGGGAAGGGAAGAACAAGAGCTCACATAAAGTGGAGGAGGTCCAAAAGGAGAGATTAGGATCATCCAGTTCACAGGAGAAAACTGCAGGTACAGACCAGTACATATTTAAGTAGGCTGCTTTAATCTTTTTCCACAAAACTCCTCTGCTATGTCAGAACTGTCATCAGCATCATGCAAGCTAGGAAATTTTCTGTAATCTCAAAAAGCTCCATAGGGCAAGAAAATAATGCTCTTCCTCATTTGATTCAGTTGTACCTTACAGAGTTTCTAGGTATGCCATTTTTCTAACAGACCCTATGGAAGATACCGTCCTCTGGATGTTGGTCACAAGTTGGATTGACAATCTGTTTTCTGTCATGATATTGACATGCTGAGAACTAAGTCAGCAGTGTGTATGCATGTGCAGACTACAAAGTAAGGTAGGAAGAGTACAAGATAACATTACAAATGCAGAATGTGTGTATCCTTCCATATGTGTAAACCAAAAAACACCAGGTCTGGTTTGCCTTACTACGGCATCAGTGAGGTTTCATTGGGTGATTCCCACTTAAAAAGGCACCAGAAAGAGCTACAGTAGCTAAATACACAAAAGAAAAACTATTTGTCTGCACAGCAAAAATAATAGAATCAGGGAATCATTTGGGTTGGAAAAGACCTTTAAGATCACTGAGTCCAACCAAAATATCAAGGAAAATTCTTCATGATTTGTGAATTTAATTATATAGCATTTCTTAATTTAATTACCCATTAAAAACCCATTCATCTATAGCTCTTAACAAGTTAAATAATCAGCTATGCTTACTTAGGGAAAGGCATTCTGGCACTCACTACAGAGTTTGCTGCTGCTCAGACACAGCAAATCTTCCTTTCTCTTGTATGTAAACACATGTTATAAACCAAGTATTTTGATTGCACTGTAATGAGATGTTTGAATTCCTTCATGGTAGCCTGCTGCAAGTAAAATACAGGTTTTACTTTTAAATCACCTGCTTTTACAAAGGATAAAATAAGTGCCAATTATTCACAGCACAATGATGATTTTCCATTACTTCTGTCAGTCTTTCCAGTGGAGAAAATGGTAGGGATTTTCACACAGATTTTGCTGCTTTGTGGAGATTTTAGACAGGTGCACCAATGCAGTACAAAGGATTGCTGGGTCTTAGCCCTTGCTGAACGAGGTAAGGATTATTGCAAGGGGTGCAGATAACGCATTCATTGTCTTGTCTTGGCATTCACCAGTAATGTCTTCCATCCTTTATGCCATGGTTCAAAGATGAGAGAAGCTACTGGGAGTGGAAGAAGAGTAAGGCAGGACTCTTTTGAGAAAATGTGATTACTGTCAAACCATATAACCAGATGGGCTTCATTCACGGCTGCTGAAGAACCTGGCCAATGTTTTAGCAAGGGTGCACTCTATCATTTTGGAAAGATCATGAAGGTTGAGGGAGAACCCCCTGGTGCAGAAGAAGTGCAAATATTGCACCCATTTCCAGACAGGACAGGAAGGCAGATACAGGGAACCACAGCCTCATTTTAGTCCTTAAGAAAATCATGCAAACCAGTCTGATTGACTTCTGTGGCAAAATGACTAAATCAGGGCATGAAGAAAGCACCGTAGATGTCACCTGTAATAATATTACCAAGACTTTAGGGAGCATCCCAGTAACCAGGCTGAGATACTACAGTCTGCATGAACATGTAGATGAGTGAAAAAATGGCTGGATCGTCAGTCTCACAGTCTCATGCCTAATGGTTCATACTCTACCTATAGGCTGGTGACAGCTGGAGTGCCTGAAGGATCTGCCCTGTAATGTCATCAACTGTTTATCATCTTTATCAGGAACCTGGTTGCCTGGGGAAGCAGTTCTAGGGGACAGCCCTGGCTGCTGGTGGGTACTAAGATGAGCTAGGGCCAGATATGTGCCTATGGAGCAACAGGGATTAGCAGCGTCCAGGGTGGTATAAGCATGGCATGGCCCTATGAGCACAGTGGCATAAGTTGGAACATGGGAGGCTCAGGCTGGAAGTAAGCGGAAGCCTTTTCCCCAAGTGGACTGTTCAGTGGTGGAGCCAGGGTGGAGTCCTGACTAGGCACCTCCCAAGGTGTGTCTGTCATGGGCTAAAGCTGGAGCATGAAGCAGTGTAACAGTTTCATTACAGTGGCAGATACAATTTGTCCTTCTGATCAGTTTGAGTTTTCCTGTGACTTCTGCTGAAGTCATTTATGGAGTTAAGATCTAGGTTTCTCAAGTCAAATAGGCTTTACTACAATGAGTGTAGCTGAGCTTAAATACTGCTGAATTCTCTGCTTCAAATTTTGTGCCAGAATCATAGAATCATTTAGGTCAGAAAAGACTCTAAGATAATTGAGTCCAACTATGAACATAACACTGCCAAGTCCACCACTAAACCATGTCCCTAAACACCCCTTCTACACATCTGTTAAATACCTCCAGGGATGGTGCAACCACTTCCATGGGCAGCCCATTCCAGTGCTTGACAACCTTCTTTCAGTGAAGAAACCTTTCCTAATATCCAATCTAAACCTCCATGGTGCAACTTGAGGCTGTTTCCTCTTATCCTATCCCTTGTTACTTGGGAGAAGAGACCAATGCCCTACTCACTATACAGCCCTTTCAGGTAATTGTAGAGAGTCTCCCCTAAGCCTCCAGGCTAAACGAGCCCAGTTCCCTCAGCTGCTTCTTGTAAGACTTGGTCTCTAGACCCTCCACAAGCTTCATTGCTTTTCTTCAGACACACTCCAGCAACTCAGTGTCATTTTTTGTAGCGAGAAGCCCAAAACTGAACACAGTACTTGAGGTGTGGCCTGACCAGTGCTGAGTACAAAGGGGGTGATAACTTCCCTAGTCCTGCTGGTCACACTATTCCTGATACAGGCCAGGATGCTGTTGGCCTTCTTGGCCACCTGGGCACACTGCTGGCTCATATTCAGCAGACTGTCAACCAATACTCCCAGGTCCTTTTCTAATGGGCAGCTTTCTAGTCACTCTTCCCAGAGCCTGCAGTGTTGCATGGGATTGTTGTGACCCAAGTGCACTTGGCCTTGTTGTATCTCATACAAGTGGCCTTGGCCCATTGATCTGGCCTGTCCAAATCCCTCTGTAGAGCATTCCTACCCTCCAGCAGATCAACACTCCTGCCCAGCTTGGTGTCATCAGCAGACTTACTAAGGGTGCCATTGATTTGCTCATCCAGATCATAGATCAAGAACAGGCCCCAGTACTGAGCCCTGGGGAACATTACTTGTGACCAGCTGCCAACTGGATTGAACTCCGTTTGCCACCACTCTTCAGGCCTGGCCAATCAGCCAGCTTTTTACCCAGCAAAGAGTACGCCCATCCAAGCCATAATGACCATCTCATGTCCTTTTTCTCTGCCTCTAGTTGTGTTTCTGGACCACAACCCTATCCCTAGGGTTGTCACTGAAATTTCTGTGATCTAAGAACTGTTTGACTAACTAAACAGTGGAAAGATCAGCATATAGAAAGTAGCGATTCTGTACATCCTACCAGGTTGGATGTATTAGATGGTGTTTAAGATGGCCTTAAACAAGATTAGGATGCACTGGCATCAAAAGAAAGCTCAGGGAAGTTTATGAATCTTTTAGTAGAGAAAGCAAATTGGAAAGATCTGAATTTAAAGTGATGATTACTGCAAAATGATGATTACTACAACAGGAAGAGTTTATTTCTCTAGAAAATGCAGTGGATATACAGCTGATTCTTTTGGAAAAAAAAAAAAAGAAAGCAAATGCCCACATCACCTTGCAGCATATGTAAATGCTTTAAAACTTCAGTTAGAAACTATTTAGTGAAATTTGCATTTCAAAATCATAAGCAAGGTACCTGCATTCATAAATCAATTACCATTAAGGGAAGAGATCAAGACTTGCCAAATTCTGATCAATGCAATTTACTTGTAAACCATGAAGGCAACAACAGTTTGTGGTAATATGTGGTAAAATCCATCAGCACAGATGGATACTCTTTTGAAAGGAACGCTGATAGTTGTAGAAAACATACCAAAAATTTGTATTTAAGCTTCAGACTCTGTTCCCGTAAAGAGGGTAGTTAAACACTATGCATAGAAATGTAGTATACCAAATCATATAATATTTTATACAATATGAGATAGAATTATTACTTATTGCTGTAATAATTTCTTAGGACCAAATGCATGTAAAAAAAGAAGGTATGTAAATATATAAATATGTCAGACTGCACACATTTACTACCATTTTTCCATTTAAAAAAATATATTTGAAGAGATTAAGGATAGCCTTTTCACTGCATGGGTCATTGCTAGACTAGCTTTTAATTGCTTTCTGCTACAATGCAACTAGCAGGTCGCTCTGATTTGAATAAAAGGTCTTTCCTGACAGGTGAGCAGATGTTGCAAGCACGTAATGCATGCAAAACCAGACCTAAGTTCTTATTTTCAGACTCATTAAGCTGACTTCTGCTTTAGGCCTATTTCAGTAGCAATGCCAGTGGCACAGGTTTCCTAAATTAGTTTGGCTCAAATATTTAGAGAAGAAAAGCTTTCAAGACAGCAGGGCATCACTGGGCCACAACTGTGGTGCACAGCTACAGAAGCATCATCTCAAAATACATGCAGAAAAAGAATCATAGAATCTTAGAATGGTTTTGGTTCAAAGGGACAAAGGTCATCTAATTCTAACTCCCTGCCATGGGCATGGACGTCTTCCACTAGACTATGTTGCCCAAAGGCACATCCAACCTGGCCTAGAACATTTACAGGGATGGAGCATCACAGCTTCTCTGGGCAACCTGTTCCAATGTCTTACCACCCTCACAGTAAAGAATTTCTTCCTTATACCTAGTCTGAACCTACCTTCTTTCAGTTTAAAACCATTATCCTTTGTCCTATCATTACACTCCCTGATAAAGGGTCACTCTCACCTTTCCTGTAGGCCCCCTTTAAGTACTCAAAAGTTGCTGCTGGGAGAAATCTGCTGGCTCCAAGGCTGATAAACACCAAGTACCATAGGTTAATAAAAAGTTTCAGAAGCACAGTACATTATCTCATACTGAATTCTAAACTACATACGCATAAAAAAAATATCAGGAAGAGGGTGCTAGGATACAAAATTATCCACATTCAAAGAAAACCAAAAGCAACCACCTCTTTAAAAGTTGTACTTTCCAATAGACATGCCTGTTTAAAACACTGGGAGGTAAGACAGGTCCCTCAAATCATTAAAGAGTGAACTTTTTTGTTGTTTTTCTTAAAAGACCTCTAATTATTTGAAGAAATAGTGAATTCATGCCAAGAAAAGTCACTAAGTCATGCAAATGCATTTCCTGAAGCAAAGTAGCGGACATAGGCTTTATTTTTTAAATCTACTTGTCACCAATTTCACATACAAAAAATCCCACTGCTGTGTTAGACCTAAATTTGGATTGTGCAGAGAGGAAACTGTATTAATCTAATACAGATTTGAACAATATCTTTAATAACCATTACTGCACAGAAATAAGCATAGATATAGGTTTACTGCAACAACACAGAAGTAAAAATTAAAAATTATTTCACTTTTTAATGACAATTGTACAATTTCAGGCTTTACAAAAATTTCTTTCTCAGAAAAGAAATATGCTACCAAAACAGCAGAAGAAAGATTCACAAACACTATCCACATCACAACTTGTTTCTGTTTTTCTGCAAGCACTCTCAATGGGAGCTAAAGAGCAGAGAAGTCCCAGGTATGCTGTCAGCCATATATCTCCCCAGTATTTGGATTTGAGGGGAATTCTCTGAGGTATCATAACTCATTCTTATACAGACAATCTTACTCTCACTTCCCACACAAGTAGTGTTTATTACTAGCTTGTCCAATTTATTATCAGGTCAGCCATGAATGTTTTAGTTTTGTTTAGGAAGATGTCAGATAAGCCATGAGTCACAAGAGAGACGTTATACAATGCCATGAATAAAAATAACAGGAGTGCAAGGAGAAAGAAAGAACAAAAGGTTCGATCTCTGTGGATAACGTTTGAAGCATTTTGGAATAGCCCCAGCCTTGATACAAAATGGATCCTTGACATAGTTTTTGTGCACAAACTTCCCCATTGTTGAAGTAATTGCTGTCTTCTAACTCCAACTAGGAGCCACAGGGTATTTTTAAAAAGTGTCTCTGAAAAAGATGCAAGATAGCACGTACCTTAAAAGTATTTGACATTCAGTCTCATTCAGGCCTAAAATTTTTTAGCTATAGGCATCTCCCTTATCTGGCCATACTGTACCTACATAATTAGCCTACAGTAAAATAATAATGCAGTACTGTACTGCAGATGCTTCTCTCCCACCCTCTCACAGGTGTCTCCCTTAAATAAAGAGAAGATGAACTATCTGCCAGTGATCCCAGCTATTGAAATATTTTACTAACTACACTTGCGGTGAGTGATCTAGGAGCAGCAGGAGTGACACTGAAGAAACAGGAATCACAAACACTGAAGCTCGTGCACATAAAACATGCAACTTGCTCTTCTGACAAGACAGAAGGAAAAGACACACTGAAAACCTCAGATTGTTTTTGCTGCACAGTTTGATCATATTTATACATGTTTTGCATCAAATATTGAGTTGCAAAGACACATGAGAGAATGCATCTTACAAAATCGGAGAGAAAGGGGAATATTATTACTCTCCTTTGTAAAACATGTATGCGATTATAATGCATTTCTTCCACTATTCAGGATTCCTATTTACACCTTGAGATGAAAAATACATTCAGTATCTATTCACAATAAATATTCTTAATAATATTTTTTTTTTAAAAAAGGTTTCCAGTAGAATGCTTTCTCTTCTTCTTACACTGGGATTAGATATTTTCCTCCCTTCTTTGTAGGGGCAACATTACCAGGAAACTGTGTTACAGACAGCTCTTTTAAATAACTCTTTGCTCGTTAAACTGTAAATCACATAGTAAGGGTGTACAGCCTGTGACTGGTGGTGTCAATTTAGCCAGCTACTAATGACAACAGGGATATCTTATAAACATTCTTTGATACTCAAGATGATGATACAGAAGATGTTATTTTCTTGGAGAATACTACCATTATGTGAAGCTCTACATTGGTTATTTTAAAGATACAGAACATATGCTATTGATTGCTGCAGCTATTAGAGACCTGTTAAAAATTACTATGCCTGAAGACTATTCTGGGTGAACCATGCTCCAGCTTCATTTTGTAAAGTGCTGTATTTGTTCCTCAGCTGAGATAATCCTTCATTTGAAAAATTGTAAGATGTACCTCCTTACACAGTTTAGTGACAGCTATGACTCAGTGAATGCTATCTTTGAGCTGTGTTTCGTAATGAGGACACAGCTCTCTGCTCTTTACAGATGGTGGTGGGTTTTTTTCTTCACGGACATGCCCATGATTTATTACAAGTTCATCATGCTGCTAACATTTAACACTGCTAAATTGAAAGTTTTTTTAGAACTTTGCAAGGGTTATATAAAGACATCCCAGAAAGTGGCTAGAAAACAAAAATTAACAGCAGAAGATGCCTCAATGTCATTCTGTAATAGACAATTAAAGATCATCTGCAGACTTTTTGTGTGAAAATAATTCTCCCTGGGCTCACCTTTTGTAGATTTGATGTGCGTATGCTACACTTTCACTTCAGTGCTTAATTTCACATCCTGTTTAACTCTACCAAGCAAAATATGTTTGGTTTCAAGCTTACGTTTGGAGACCGCCTGCTCATATAATGAAATCACTATCCTGGGCTAATAATCTCTGTCTAGAAAAGGTCCCAGAATTACTAAAGTGCATTACTTAGATGGATAGACTGCTGCTGCTCATGATCTGGTGCCATCAACCACATGAAATTTCAAAGACTTCACATGCAGTGATTAAGACTCTCAGTGCCCTTGATATAACATAGGTTTTGTGACCTGAAAGCCCAAAGGCTTAGAGATTTTCAGGTCACTGTTATTAATAGCTGATCTGCCAGACATTGCTATACTTTTCCTGCACAGAAATGCTTTAAAAAAAACAACAACCAAACAAACTCAGAAACAAAACCAGAGGAAAAAACATAGAGGGAGAGAGAGAAGAAGAGGAAGAAAAAACGCATGAAGTCATCTTGAAGGTGCAAGAGCTACAAACCAGCCAGGGAGCTAGAGAGAATCAATAAATGGGACAAGTTGACAGGTCAAACTTTGAGACGCAGAATGAAACAAAGCACGTATTCCTTTGTGTAAGATTTATTGGTATTTCCTCCCTTTCTCCTTTTTTTCTCCACTATGGATTGTGACTGCACTTTAGCCCCACTTCTGGAGAAAACGAGCAGTTCAAAGGAGTTCAGTATAACATAGTCTCTCTCTTTAGATGCTAAAAAACCTCAGGTTCTTGTCTTTGTCAGCTCCCTAAGCAATGTCTAAGATGGGTTCAAGGACAGTTCTCCAATACTTGTCAAACTTATAATGTCATCTCACAAATATCATACTGTCAGTAAAGTTGCCAATAATATTGTTTCCAAGAAATACAGGTTAAAATTTTACTTTTCTCACTTCAGAAATGAAAGAGATATCTTCTGAAAAGTACAAGTGAAAACCACACAGAACAGAACTGTAAAGGCAATAAAAACAATATTTAAAACTGCAGAAGAAAAAAGATACAGAAAAGCAACTAGTACCAAATTAATGAATGATGAAAATTAAACAGTGAATAGTGCAGAAACAGAAAACTGAGGAGAAATTGCTAGAAGTAAGAATAACTCAATGTATGTGGAAAAAAGAAATGCCAGTGCATGCAGAGATGTTTCAGCTACACAAATCTGAAATAGAAAAGGGCAGCTGAAACAGCAATATAAGCTTGGAGCTATGCAGCTCATATTCACCAGCATAAAAATAACAGCCCAAGTGGTTTGAATATGAAGGAGGGGGGTCCCAGGGAGTAAGGAAGGTGACAGTCAACAGGTAGTTTTCAGGTAAGGATGCAATATGAGCAAAATCTCTAACTGATTAAGAGAATATGCACAAAGATCCTCATTCTGTGGTTGACATTTCCGCTAAGCTGGACATGAGGGAAAATTTCTAATACTTTTATCTGAAGGAGACTGGACCAGTTTCTTAGAGTAAATTTTACCTGTCTTTATAAACTGAAGGTCTATACTCCACTTACAGTTCAATACAGAGCTGAATCCACCTCTGCAACAGGTGGCAAAATGCCTTGAATTTGAATTTGGCTAGCTGAAAGACCATCAGCTCTAAGTACCTTGCCCTGAGATTCGCAGCACCAAGGACATGACCCTGTCACACCTGCCAAGAGAAGGATGTGCTGCTCATATTTTCAGGAGAATCTTTGTGATTATTAATGCTGACATAGCACTCTCAGAGCTATGGAAGGGTCTTCGCAGAGCTGAATCCTTCACATGCTCCACATTCCATTTTTCATTTTGTGACTGAGTTAAGGTTTCCAGATAGGCATCAGCTACACTAAAATATTTCTGTTAAGTAGAAACTAGATATGAACGGGATGTGTTGCCACAGACATAGGAATAAGAATTTTTATTTTAAAAAGTTCCTAGGGCTCTAGACAGGGATCAGGATCTGTTGTGTGCTATTACAATAGTCACATACAACTGAGTATTTGTTGGAGAAGCAGCATTAATTTATTTTTTAACTTGGACCTAAAAGGAGTAAATACTGTGTTAAAATACATGCCCTCAGCTGAACTCTTTCCCTCTCTTTAATAAGCACTTGAAACACGTTTCAAGTTATTATTTTTCCTCAGCCTCATGCAGACCCAAAATATTTTTTTTTAATCTGAGCAGTATCTAAACCTACTGGACAAGGATTACACCCTAAACAAATATCCAATATTGTGAATGGTTTCAATGTTTGTTTCTGTTTCAGATTAATCCCTCTGTGCTCTGGCAGACCCTGTAACAGCAAGAAAATATGTGCATGATTATAACACTATCTTTCTGCAATACTAATGTTAGGACTTTTGTGAAGAGAAATTGCCAAAGTACTTCCTGTAGTAGCACAGGAAGTAAATTCAAATAAATCATTAGATAAGACAGTTTTTCCTTTGATTATGAAATGAAATTTACAGTAGCACTTGGAATTTAAAATAGTACAAGCTTGGTTTTTTTTATATATAACATCCATTTAGCTTTTATCCACTCTCTAAAATTTTTGCTGTGTTTATTTTTATGGTGGAAGATATCTTCCTCATCTTGGCATTCTGTAGCAATTATTTACTATTTAGCAAATCTCTAATGGCATCTTATTACTCAAAGCTGAGTAATTTCAGCTTCATTGGTATTAAACTCCATGCATACTAGCTTTAATGGGAATTAATTGTCTAGTTGCAAGGATATTTCCAATATAACTGAAAATAATAAATGGGGATTTTTGATTCCTACATTTGCTATTCCCATGAACAAGACCCTAGAAGCCATTACAGATGAATGAACAGTGCAAGATTCTTCTAGGAAAGTTAAAACAGTATATCTTAATGGAACAAAAAGAATGTGACACTAATTCTCCTATGTAATCAGATTCTGAAACAAAAATAATTAGAACAGTTCCTTACACTTTCCTGAGAAAGTATAGCAGATGCTGTTGTACATACTAATTAATTCAGCCAAGGTCAAGTCAATCAACAGGTTAGAAACATCAGAAGGTCTATGTGGAAAATGCAAAAGAGAACAATGTATTCTGAACTCTGCAGTGTAAACAAAACATTAGAATATGCTTCCTGCCAATACCAATCCATTAGAATATCGAAGAAATCTCAACTGTATAAACAATATTGCTGAAAAAACCTCCACAGAAAGACAAGGTCTTTAACAAGCAATTTCAATTTATGAAACTGGCCTACAGGGAATATAACTTGCAAAACAGTGCTCTCATTCTGTGGGAGTAGAAGGAGGGTATTGATATAATGATACACAAATATATCACACAAACAAATCCATGTCACAAATAGCAAATGAGCCATGAAATTATACTACATTACCAGGTTCCATTTCTAACACAGTATAGGTAGAACCCTGCACTGAATTCTAACATTTTTTACACACTGCAACACACAATCCCAAGGATGCTATCAAACAGGCCCATTAGAAATAACACCTTGTTATTTTTTAATCGAAAACTCAGATAAACTGTCACAGAGATTGCTTTTTCAGGGGGACAGATCCCTACAATAGCCTAGATACATCCAAACTAGTAACGGCAGAAGCTTGTTTATAAGCTGTTTTCTTGCTCTGTGTTCACACCAACACCCTTGGAAATAAAAGGCTAATTAATTCCCCATATGTGGTTGGATTTGTTTTATCATTTCTCTGAGTAAGGACAGCAGGATCGCAGAATGCTTTGCATCAGACCAAGAGCATCATTACTTTTAGCTCCACCTACAGAATTCATCTTGATACAAGCTGGTGACATAAAGATCAAACTTAATGGTCACTTAATGACCTTAATAAAGCATGTAAAAAAATATTCACAGATCTTATGTTATCCTGGTTTGTTATATATCCACCTGTTATATATCTACCTGTTGCTTCATAAAATCTAGAATAATCCTTTTAACATAGCTTTCCTGAAGCAAATTCTTCAAGCATGAAAGCATCAGTTCAACTCACAGGACCAATTTTCCTTTTATTTTTCCTGTACATAATTTATATTATTTCACACTGCTCTTGCAGCAGTATAAGAGTTACAACCACTATACTTTCTTAAAGCAGGAAATCAAAAACACAAATCAAATTTGTTCATACCACTACCTGCACAAGAGACAAAATGTTATGATCACATTCTGTGCAGGAAGTCCTCTTCCTACAGAGACCCACCATGATGGCTGGTGACATAAAAGCCAAGACTTTTAGTCTTAAATCCTCTTTTCTTTATACCAAACAGAATTTTGCTTCAGGAAACTGTAAGTCCTTGTTCACACCTTAAAAAAACTTTCTGACTTACATAATGGTGACCCAGGATTCTCCGACCTGAGGAGGATTTAAATTGTGCTTTGTCTTCTGGAAGCTGTATCTGCTTTTTTATACCCTCTCTAACATAGCACATAGCAAAATATTTTAATCAGTTGTGGAGTATTTTCAAGCTGAGATGCCTATTTAGCAAGAAAGCCCAGAGACAGTGATTTAACAGTATGCTGTTTCTTGGCTTCATTATTGCAATGCATTAATTGCAGGGCTTGCAGTGACCTCCATAAGCTCCATTTATACAGAATACAGCTCATCAGTTCCTCAACAGGAGCAGCAGGTCAGCTTTGTTCTCTCTCTTCTGATAAGTTTTGCATTAGCTTTACGACTAAAACTGTTGTCATATGAGATTATCAGTGATGGAGGTCCCAGATCTCCTTCACAACTTTGCGTGGTTCATAGGAGTCATACACGTCACAGAATCATAGAATGGTTTGGGTTCAAGGGGACCTTTAAGATCATCTAGTTCTAAGCCCCCTGCCATGGGCAGGGACACCTTCCACTGGACCAGGCTGCTCAAATGTCCATCCAACCTGGCCCTGAACACTTCCAGGGAGGGGGTATCGACAACTTCTGTGGGCAACCCGTTCTAGTGTCTCACCACCCTCACAGTGAAGAATTTCTTCCTAATATCTAATCTAAATCCACGCTTTTTCAGTTTAAAACCATTATCCCTTGTCCTATCATTACACTCCCTGATAAAGAGTCCCTCCCCACCTTTCCTATATCCCCCCTTTAAGTACTAGAAGGCCACAGTAAGGTCTCCCTGGAGCCTTCTCTTCTCCAGGCCAAACAACCCCAACTCTCTCAGCCTGTCTTCATAGGAGAGGTGCTCCAGACCCTTGATCATCTTCACGGCTCTTTTCTGGAGCCGCTAGAGCAGGTCCATGTCTTTCTTATACTGGAGGCTGCAGAGCTGGATGCAGTACTCCAGGTGGGGTCTCACCAGAGCAGAGCAGAGGGGCAGAATCACCTCCCTCAACCTGCTGGCCATGTTTCTCTTGATGCAGCCCAGGATACAATTTGCTCTCTGGGTTGTTGGCTGCACATTGCCAGCTCATGTCCAGCTTTCCATCCACAACCCTCTCAAGTCCTTCTCCACAGGGCTGCTCTCAATCCACTCATTGCCTAGTTTGTATTTGTGGTTGGGATTGCCCCGATCCAGGTGCAAGACCTTGCACTTGGCCTTGTTGAATAAGGTTCGCATCGGCCCACCTCTCAAGCCTGTCAGGGTCCCTCTGGATGGCATCCCTTCCATCCAGCATGTAAATCACATCACACAGCTTGGTGTTGTTGGCAAATCTGCTGAGGGTGCACTTGATCCCACTGCTCATGTCACCAACACAGATGTTAAACAGCACCAGTCCCAATACCAATGGCCATAATTCCTGTCTCCTCTCCGATGTCAAGACATCCACTTGGACATGCCACAAGAAAATAGTTTATCTAAAGAAATTATAGAACCCAGAAAGCTATGGCAGCTCTTACTTACTCTAGAGCTCTGTACGTTGTAAAAAATATAACCTGGCCCACCAAGGCTGAAAATTAATATCCCAGGGCTAAGTAGATAATATATTACTCCTGTGCAGTGTGGTGCATTGCTGCACATGCTACAAAGTAAAGAGGTGGGCAATGGGAGTCTCTGAAGCAAATACTCTCTAAGGAGAGAAGCTAGATACCTTCAAAACTGTGAGAAAGTAGGCAGGGACAACCTGAGTTTAACTTTATGTTTCGGACAGCCTTATTTTATCAACAATTTTCCACTGATTTTCAGGTAAATCACAATGAAAAAGAAATCTTTTACACAAGCAATTTTGCCTGGATGTTTCAGAATAGATAACACGTGATTTACATGAGATTGCTATGTCCAACGCACTGCGTACCTTCATAAAGATACAAAACTTCAACACTATCAATTTTGCCATGAAAAAAAAGTTTAGCAACTGTTAACTGGAAGTCATTATCTGGTGATTAATAAATCATCTGTGTTTTAAGTTCAGTGTGTGGCTTTGTCATAAGCATTCAATGAGGTAGAAGTTGAAAAAAAAGATTTCAGACGAGTTACAATACAGGTAAATTCTTCCAAAGTTACAAAAGAAGGTGTTCCCAAGCAGCTATAAACATAAGAAAAAAACGGAAATTCCACTCTCCTTTAAGAACTTCAGGATATTTTCATTATCATTTTAGAAACATTAGCAGAGTACTGACTTCTCATCGGCAAATGTAACTTTATTATGAGAAGTTTTTTTCCACTGTTGTACCCAAGCATCAGTTATAGGCTGTTTATAAAGTTTTCTGAACCATTCTGAAATAGTTAGGAAAATGTAAGTTAATTTTATTTCAATAAATTAGCTGAAAACAAGACTAGGCTGTTTTTTTTTCAAGGAATAATGAAACTTTCAGCTCCACAAAGCATAGGTTATCAATACACTCCGGTGCTTCCCCATTTCCCATTTGCAGGGCAACCTCCAGATACATATTTTTCACAGTACGTGAGTCAGATTTTTTTTATGCTGGTACAGATAGGTTTATAGTCAAAAAAAGAGAAGACCTTAAAGTCCAAGAGACAGGCTTGGAAATGAAATAAATACTATGGCTTTATCAGAAGTGTTTCAGAAAAGCCACATTAAAAACATGTATTCCTGACAAAAGGTAATATTGGAAGTGATAGCTCTATCAGGGACAGATTTAGACCAGGAGTGTCACAGATATGTAACTATGTATCAATGCTGAAAAGAAAGAAACAGTAGCCACACCTGCCACAGTTCAAAAGTAAATTCAGAGACATACATCACCTTCAAAGTAAACATGATGCAGTTCATGCTCACCATTCACATACTCACATACTACATGCCAGAACACCTTAGAGAAGCTTGTCTTCAAATACAGAAGTTGCTGGTCATGCAGATATGAAGTTAAACATACAGGAAAACATTATTATGTCCAGGTTCCGTAAAGAATAAAGGGTTATTACATAACTAATATATGAGGTGTAGCACTATAGTCACCTTATTAGTCTGCTTGCTCACACTCTCGTGTGAGGTATCAATATGCAGCACGTAACTGGTCTGTATGCCACATCAGGATGTTCTGTGCTGACCACAAGGAGCTCTCCCAGGTCCAGATTTATCTCTTGTTGTTTACAAATGAACAAAAACGAAGAGTAAACTCTTATTGAAGATGTTGAATCAGGAACAGGGTTGTTATCTCTGTGGGTCTTTTGAGGAGACCCATGTGGCCTGGCTTACAGAGAAACTGGTACTGACAGCTGTCGGGCAGCACTATTTTAAGTACCAGGCCATCCTTTATTTCCCCTGGATAAAGGCTGCCCATGTCCAGTCTGTCCCCACACCAGATAATCTGAAATGCCCAGGTGAATCTTGCTCTTCCCCAGATTTTTCCTCCTCCCCTAGAACTTCCCAGGCATTTTGCTCAGCACAAACAACTTCATTAATTGTCATGGTCCACAGTGCATTACCACCCAGTACCCTTCCTCCAAGCCTGTTTCTGGGGAATGAGGCCAAATTCCCCATTGTTCTCCTTCCCAGCAGACAGGGTCACCACATGTGGGCTCTGAGTCCCCAGGGACTCCCCAGGTCTTTGCTACCCCAACATAGCAAAACCAGCAGGTTCTCACTCTGGTTTCCTCCCAGAAGCAGATGTCAACAGATGCCCAGAAAAGAAAGGATGTTTTTTTCACTTATCTCCTCCTGCCCTTTGAAAGCCAGTGCCTAATATCTGCATTCAATTACAGAGGCCATTGCCTGTCAAACCATTCTGCTTTACCCTGCTGTCAGTACACCTTCATGTGTATGTGTACACCTCCAAGGATACAGGCACAAGATAACTAGATGTTAACGTGTTAACTGTTAGCTCTGTATTAACGAGGAGGAAGTGTAGGTATATGAACAGTGTATAAAACAAGTGGTTTATGTAAGAGGGTTTTATTTTCACTCAGAAAATTGTTTCACATTGAGAAAGTGGACCTAAGAATTATTAAAGCGCTGTTGCCTGGATACAATTTTTTCCTATTTCATTCCCAAATGACTCTACAAAAAATCCAGGTTAGCTTTATTTTTGTTGTTCAACTAAAAAGAAAAATTCCTTAAACTTCAGAGAAACAATAAAAAAATTGTCTTAAATTGAATATATTTATTCTTTGATTGTATGGAGATATACAATTTTAAATTGAATTAATATTTATAAAATGATTCTAATATAATTTAACCATAATTAATTCTATCTATAATAAATATTATTTCTCATCAGTTATTTACAACCTACAGTCATTTCTAAAATAGTGTGTATATATTTATTTCTAAAATACTGTCTACAGAACTTCACATTTTACAGGCACAAAAAGAGGTTAACTAAACTACATGCATAAAATTGTTTTAAAGACAATTAAAGGTTTATAAAGACTTACTCAGAATGACACAATTAAAATTAGTATGTAATTACCATGTAATTTTCATTTGGCTCTCTGTATATGTAATTTTAATTTGGCTCTCTGTATATGTGCATTATTATATATAAACTTCTACTATTTTTGCACTAGTTGAAGCTTCATTATAACTTTCTCATTCACTGTACAGAATGGCCAGTATTCATTTAACAAAATCCTGGTTTTACTTTGTTTTGGCTCTACTGTGCAATTTGTGGACAATTGTTTTACCACAAAACTGTATCCCGCATAATAATGTTGTTTCCCAACCATATTCATTAATACGTAAACTGAATGCTACAAAACCATGGTTTAATTTATTTTCACAACAATTCTACGAGATTGCGGAAAACCTGATTTTTTTATGTTTTTCCACAAAAAAACGTTTACATTTCCTCATAGTCTTTTAATCTAGTATTTATCAGTGGACAAGGATACATGATCATAAACACCTCTGGGGTTATGCACAAAGCTTAACCCCTGCTTAAAGTATTTTTTCCCCACTATGGTAGAGACAGGAGGTTCAGAATTTTACTCAGCCATTTCTAGCTGCATTGCTGCCTGCCAGAGGTACTCAAGAGAACATCTCTCATCCAGATACAGTCTTGGTGAACCCCACATGTCCTCAGGTCCCTTCAGAAAAAGCATCATATTTTGATTCTGAAGTAATTTAATTATTTCGACTGACTATAGTGAGTACAACTCAAATGGGGTGAAAGTACATGCGCAACTCCCAAGCAAGCTAAAAAAGGAGTTTATTTGCTTGTTTTACACACAGACCTCTGTTTCAAATTCACAGGTGTAGTTGATATGTTAATAGTGACAGATGAAAGGTCTTCCTTTGAGTTCCAGATATGGTTAAAACTATAAAAGCTACTGTATGGCTTTAACTAGAAGGCCTACCATATAAGCATTCAGCTGAAAAACTCACATCTTTAATATTAATCTTATGCAGCACTGTATGTATTAAATAACTATTCCTTACATTTGCAAGCTGTAACTGTAAGAAATTTATCAGTTTCCATCTTCAAATTATTTTCAATTGGTCTCAGCTTCAAGAGCAACAGCAATACCACCTCAAGTGATTCATACACCCCTCCCCAAGACCTAGGTCAATATGCACAAAATTGCCTACTTGGTTTCAGCCATGAAATGTATGCCAAGAGCAGAAAAGAGAAAAAGAAAAAAAAGAAGAAAAGGAGGAAAGTAAGAAAAAGAAAGGACAGAAAGGAAGAAAATTAAACAGAATGTGAGAAGTGAAAAAAAAAAAAAAAAAAAACGAAGAAAAAGAAAAAAAAAAAAAAAAAAACAGAGAAGAAAAAGAAAGAAATAAAAACCCCACAACACATGCCCCTTTTAATAGTCCTTGCTTGCACAGCAGTCTCTTTGCATACTGTTTGATGGAACAAGCATAGCACTTATACCTAAATTCCTGAATTGCAGTTTGCTGCTAATTTGTTGCATAACCTGGAAAAAGTAGTCTATAATGAAGTAAGTTATTTTTACCTCATACAGTAACATTCCATCCAGTCACCCGCAGCATACCCTGTCCAGTCACACAGTGCCCCTTGTACTGCACCTCCAAGAGTGAAGGTTGTCATGGCTGCTGCTAATTCATAAGTCTTGACTTTTTATGACAAACATTACATGTTTAAAAATAGTATTATGACAAAATGTAAGAGACAAAAAAGACATCTCTGGGCATGGTGGTGCTACGTAAATACAGTTAAAAGATGCTCATTTTTTTCTGCTCAAACCATTCACAACCATACTATATAAAAGAAAAAAAGAATCTTAATTGGATTGTTTTTTTCCATACATCTAGTAAAAGAACACCTTTAAAAAGACACCATTTCTAAAAGCATGATGGAACACAAAGCGATGTCCATTTTTAACAGAATGCATCAAAATTTGTAGAATCATCAAACAAGATAGTTGTTCCTGTATGATCTGGTAGTAGTAACAATTTTTTACACATGCAAGTGCATCTGGCTGAGTCCTTTGGATTTTTTTTATGCCATGGAAAGACTTTATGTCTACAAATTTGCTCAATTAAGAGCCACAAAATCATGACTGAAATAAATCTAAAGGACAAAAGTAAAAAAAAAAAAAAGAGTCAAATTATTTTTCTACAGCTGTGTTACTTGCACTTCAAGGAATTGGAGCATTTCATCCTGTTTGGGCATAAAGACTCAGCTCTAGTTACACAAGATGAGTCATGAGGATTTCTCCCTGCTGAAACTGTCAACTTCAGAGCCTTTATTAATTTTTAATGATGTACGTAAAAGCTTGCTACTCACTACAGCAATAAGCTATGTTACTCCACCCTAGCACTTGACCCTAATTTAGATTCATAGAATCATTTAGAATCATTTAGAATCATTTAGGTTGGAAAAGACCTCTAGGATCATCAAGTCCAACCTTCATCCCAGTATCTCCCTGATGACTAGAACATATCCTGAAGTGATACATCTACTTGTTTTTTGAACACCTCCAGGGATGCTGACTCCACCGCTTCCCTGGGCAGCCTGTTCCAATGCCTAACCACTCTTTCAGTAAAGAACTTCTCCCTAATATCCATTCTAAACCTCCCCTAGCTCAACTTAAGTCCTTTACCTCTTGTCCTGTCACTAGTTACTTGAGAGAAGAGACCAGCACCAGCCTCACTGCAATCTCCTTTTAGGTATTTGTAGAGAGCAATGAGATCTCCTGTCAGCCTCCTCTTCTCCAAGCTGAACAATCCCACTTCCCTCAGGCGCTCCTCATAAGACACATTTTCCAGGTCCCTCACCAGCTTCACTGCCCTTCTCTGCACCCACTCCAGCACCTCTTCTATCATTTAGCTTCAACTCTTCCATCAATTCATATTTCTTCTTCTCAACGGTATTGATAGTGCATGCACAGTCAATAAAGAGACGTTTTAGAATCCAAGAGTTCAATCCTCAGCTGAAGTTCAGAGGGAATATATTGCTAATGAAATCAATTAAGCCATACCATTTCTGCATCAGTTGAAATCCGGCAACTGGAGAGAACCTAAACCCACTTTTTGGTTAGAACAGTTGCTATTTATGTTGCACTGGTTGTTGTTCCCTCCTGAAGCTCCCCCCCCTCCCCTCCCTGCTGAAAGTGTGGCCTGCAGAACAATGAGTAAGAGCTGTGCAGAAGAACTGTCTCAGAAAGAGATAGTTTTGGCCATGATCCCTTACCTCATTAAAGGAAAAGTCCACCCTAAAGCAAGGTGGGGTAGCAGCTGGCAGTCAGGGTCTAGCAACCTGCAGCCCAGGCAAACTGCTGTCCTCCACATTTAAACCCACAGTCAGATTCAAGGATGCTGACTACCATTCAGCTGAGTGTTCACATAATCAGCCATTTGAAATAGATGGTGAAATGTTTCCTGGCCACTCATGTAAAGCCATTTGCCGTCTGCAGGTCCAGGGTATTGTGCATGGTGGTTGCAAGGAATGAAAGCCAGTGCTGGAACTTCAAATATAATTAACTCACAAAATACATATGAAGTAGTGCACTCCTCTGTTTTAAAACAATCCAAAGATTCAACAGAATAAAAATGCGATTCTTAATCATATGATACATACAAACAAGGATGCGCAAAAATAGCAGATGCTCTTTCATACCTGTTCATTTAAGGAGAAGGTGAAACACACTTTTATAATTTCCCACATAAATGTTCAAATATTCTTTTATTCTGGAGTAACACTAACCAAATACAGTGTACTGGAGGAAAAATGAGAACTTCTAAGGACACAGAGCATGAGAGCAGGAGGGGAAAAAGCAGCACTTACTAGTCCCCAGTGTTTTGCAGAAGACATGTATTTTAATTTTTCTTTGAAATGAAACAGATGCAATCTTTCTCCTAAAGACAGCTCCAAGAGAAATAGAATACTCTTTGAGGTTCCCTGTCTGCATAACATTAGCTACATATCCTGCTCTCCTGGGACATTCCATGTGCTAAAGTTACTTGACTGACTTGTTTTGGAATATTCAGTCTCTTCAAAAATAAATTTAAAATAAGATAGTTTCTGCTGACAAGTGCTGACACTGTTCAGTCATCTGAAGAAACTTAGACACAGTCTTTAATTACATGGCATTGTGTCTCCATCATAAGGCAATTCCTATGATCATGAATCTGTCACTGCCATATTCAATTGGCTCAAAGAAGTCTTTTAAAGGGGAACATTACTCATGTTCCATTTCCAAGAGACCGATTTCTTGAGGAGTTCTCAGTGCCACTTATTAGTTAATTTCATATTCACTGATACAACTGACAATCATAAAGGAAAAATGAAGGAAAAGAGTCAGAGGTCCTTCTGTCACTTGTTGGATAGTTATTTTTATAAAGTTTTAAGACAGGAGTTTGCTTCTCAAGCTTATAAGTATTATAAAGGATCACGACAGGTGGAGATGATCTATGGCTTCTGTTTATTATGGATGATATGTAAATAATCAAATACAAGGTCAAGTATTTGCAGAATTTCCTTTTTCAAACCAGATAGGGAGAAACCTGGATGTCAAGAGCCATTCACTGTTCTGAGTCTGTCGCGGGTTTGGAGTTGCACAAAGTATATTTCCTTCTTGCAAGATACTTATGAAGATTATATTCACCAAGCAATTAAATGAAATAACTATAAAAACTAATGCAGAGTTTAATTAGCAGATTGACATTATTAACACAAGCTGTTCACTTACATGCAGTGGCTGTTTAGCTGGAAGGGAACAAGTGCATTTGGATAGTTTACAGGGGATTTTGACCAATACAGATCTAAGTAGCTGTGAGATAATCACACCTCTGCTTTTATCCTTATGTCTCTGCTCCATTCCTATGGAAATAGATTTTATTATTGCCCACAACAGTCATTAAATAAAACTTTTGTTAGAGTGATCCTGCCTAGTGTTAAGTCTATGCAGCTTAACTGAAACCAATAAATGTGCAGGTGTCTATGTGATCATGATAATAGTATCAAAATAGAGAAGCTCACCTTTTCAACAAAACCAGGAATTAGTAAAAGTACTTCCTTTCCCTCTCTTCCTCAACTTACAATCTCTTAAAACTAAAGGCTGAAACATGAGTAGCAATATCCTTTTCTCTGTAAAGGGCTTCACAAGTCCAGGTGGGTAAAAAAAATGTGCTAGCAATCTGTATGTCATGGACTTTGCTTTTTAACTCAACAGATTAAGGTCTAAAAGCAGTAACTGTGTAAGAAGTACCTTCTCTGCTGCACATCAGTAGCAATGATACAGCTTTTCCGAGCAAACTGTGGATTAGGGTTGATTTTTCCTACTTGCCTGTAAAAGGACCTGACCAATACTGTGTCTAAAATCCTGAGAGCTCTGCATGAGCTTTTCTGCCACTGAAAGCATTAACAAAACAGCCTTTCATTTTACTAATGTAAAAGGCACATCCCATACTTGCACAGGAGAGCTGTCTTACAGTTTGACCAAAGTAAATTGCCTAGCCTGTTGCCTCAGTTTCCTCATCTGTAAAAAACAGACAAACATCTTTGAGATGCTGCCATGGGAGGCACTCTAAGTGAAAAGTGCTATTGCTCTATGAAAGAGGATTTGTTTAGCTAAATCTCCCAGTCTCCTATGAGGCCATTTTCTCTACATGCCTCTCCCCTTTTTGAAAGCAGCTTTTACAAAAATGATTGTAAGTGATTTCTAGAAGAAATTTGCATCCACATATATTCATGGAAGTAGTGGTAATTACAGGCAACTTCTTAATGTAAAGCAAAACGTGGGTGAAGATAGACTCAACAGATGCTAAGCTACACACATTCCTCTCAGAAAAAGATGAACAGCTGTTGAGTTCTGCTCTGTGGGGCCTACACCAGCATGATAAAGAACATAGGAACGGATACATAAACTTCATGCTTGACTGTGTTTGACAGACAGGAAACCTTTTTTGGTCACAATACCTGGACGCATTGATGCATATTCTGTAAAATGATTTCCCTCCCAGTCCCACTCCCCTCCTCCTGTACTGCACCAGATGTCTCAAAAACCTCTTTGAACCTATTACTCTATATCCATAGGGTTAATTGTAACCAGCTGGCCCAGAACACAGTAGGCATTTAAATAACTTGTGAGGAAGCCAAAACATTAGACTTCCTTTTTATTACTCTCCTTTTCTTACTGTAGTTACTTCTAAAATTTGCTTTGCTCCTACAGATGCCAGCAGACCCTGGTGTCCTGCAGAATGAGTTGTTCATGATGTTTGCTGAACAGGAAAATGTACCAACCCACTCATGTGGAGACCACTTAAAGTTCCACTACATACACATGCAACAGAGCAAGCTCAGTTTTCAGTCTTGTTTGTTCTTCTTCCTGTGCTTCACCTTTCGTTTGCAGACAAGAGTTCTGTTTTCTAAGCCCGTGGAGAATGGTTAAGGGAAGGGAGTAGAGAAAAATATTTCCAGTAACTTCACACTACTATGGCTTCAGTTAATTTTTATTACAATACTAACATTTAAGACTCTTTGGAGAGTCTTGGTTAGCATTAAATAACAATTTGGTGTAATGAAAATGATATGGCAGTAAAATAATTTAAGCACGAGATGTTACAAATGTTGACTCCTTGCCCTCCCCTCAGTCCCTGGACAGAAATCTTCCAAATCCAATATGGTTAAATCAGGTAGGGGAATATCAGATCTCACAGCCATGTTCCTAGTCACTGAAAATACAACTTGTTCGTTTGTTAGATCTGCTTCAGGAGTAAGGTGTAATATCTCATTTTCATGAGTGGGAGACTGCTAAGAAAAATAGGAGATGCAGACATTGAATCTTTGAAGTCTCAAGAATGATTCTCCAATATTCTGAATGAGTGTTACAAGGCCAAGTAAGAGAAGTGGTACAACATATCCACTAAAAGAGAGATGACCACCCAAAATGGTTATGAGATCAAATCTTCTTACTGCATGGAAGGCATGAAGCACTGACCACTTCAGATAGATTAATATCAAACTTCTTAATGCCAGTTCTTCTGAAGTATAACGAAGGTGCTCAGCTATTAAATTGTCTAAAGGCTAGAATTCAGCTGCTTATCCATAGAAATAGAACTAAAGTCACTGAGAGACTTTAAAAGCCAGTAAAAGCTTGAATGCATTCTGGCCTAGGGGCAAGCTGAATAGGATTTTTCAGGATTTCAAATTTGGAATTTCAGGGACAGATTTCAGCTAAATCTGCTTTCAGATCCAGCTATAAGGGCAAATGGCCTGCAAAACGTATACTATTACCAATTTTACAGAAGAAAAGAATCAACCTGATTTTTATTTCTCAAGTTAGGTTTGAAGCCAGATGTTGTTAAGTAAAAAATAATTGCGTTTGGGATGTCAAAAAATAAACCATAGAAGGCAATTTTAGCTGCCTTCCAGAGTAAAACTACACAACTGCACAGTAAGCAACTCCTAACATTGCCATGCAGCACCTCCACACAATTTTGTTAGTCAATAGATCATATTATATAGAGAATTGGAAGCTCCTCCCCTTGGGGAGTTCTACAGAGGAATCTGGACAGACTGGATCAATGGGCTGAGGCCAGGGGTATGAGGTTCAACTAGGCCAAGTGCTGGTTCCTGCGCTTGGGTTACAGCAACTCCATGCATTGCTACATGCTTGGGGAACAGCAGCTGGAAAGCTGCCCAACAGAAAAGTACTTGGGGGTTCCAGTTGACAGCCAGCTCAGTATAACTCAGCAGTGTGCCCAGGGGGCCAAGAAGGCCAAGAGCATCCTGGCTCTTATCAGAAACAGTGTGGCCAGCAGGACCAGAGAAGGGATTGTCATCCTGTACTTGGCACTGTTGAGGCCACACCTTGAATACTGTGTTCTGTTTTGAGCCCCTCACTCCAGGAAGGACATTGAGGGGTTGGAACATGTCCAAAGAAGGTCAACGAAGCTGGTGAAGAGTCTAGAGCACAAGTCTTATGAGGAGCATCTGAGGCAGCTAGGTTTGTTTAGCCTGGAGAAAAGGAGGCTCAGGGGAGATACTATTGCCCTCTACAACTACCTGAAAGGAGGTTGTAATGAGGTGGGTGTCAGTCTGTTCTCCCATGTAGCAAGTGATAGGACAACAGGAAATGGCCTCAAGTTGCACAAGAGGAGGTTTAGATCAGATATTAGGGAAAAATTTCTTCACAGAAAGGGTTGTCAAGCACTGGAACAGGTTGCCCAGGGAAGTGTTGGAATCACCGTCCCTGTAGATATTTAAAAGATGTGTTCATGTGGTGCTTAGCAACATGGATTAGTGGTGACCCAGCAGTGCTGTGTTAACGGTTGGACCTGATGATCTTGAGCAACTCTTCCAACCAGAATGATTCCATGATTCTGTACCTCAGAGAATGGTAAACCTATGCAGGAATAAAAATGGCTTATAAGATAATGATCTGTTTTTCCTGATGTATCTCAAATAAAAAATAACAGATGGTTGTTTCATACTGATTTTGATTGCTATCAATGCCTGAGCACAAAGCTCTTTAGTCAAAGAAAGCAAAACTGACTCCCAGAAGTACTTAAAGTCGACTGATAGGGAACTGTGGCTGACTCTTCTTCAGTCTGGAGAAAGCAAAAGTTACCACCCCAAAGTAGTCATTTCCAAGACCAGTGCAAACTGCAGCCAAATGGACCAGAAACAGAGAGGAAACCAGCCTACCAGTTGAGACACAGTTTTTTCTGCTTTTATTCCTTAATATCAGAAGATAACGCTCTTCCAGTGATTTTAGTTCATGTTGGATTTACATTATAAAGCATTGCTTAACTATTACATTTCTATGAAATCCTAAATTTTTACTCAAATGTGATGGTAAAGCAGATGGCATGATCCTGTAAGCAATTCAGAAGCACAGTTTTTAACCATCAGGGAAAGGGTTACAAGCATTTATGCCTTGAAATGAAAAATAGAACAATTTAAGAATATTCATTGCTAAAAGGCCATGATAATGTATCTTCTAGCAAGAAATTCAGACTGAAGAAATTGTATGATAAGCAGATGAATGTCATATATAGCAATGACTAGGTGAGATTCTTATTTTTGGTAACACAAAGGTAAGCATAATTAGAATGACTCATTAAGAACACATGACTGCAGACCTATATGCATCTCAGCTAACAGCTCTTGCTGGTTTAATTTAGCAGCTACAAGAAAACTTGATAGTTTGTACTGAGACAATGATTTACTGTGAGTTTCAACATTTTATTAAACTCTTTTGCATTTGTTGCAATATGGCAATCAGCCAAGCAATAAACTCCATATCATTTTCTTTCTATCACATTTTCATTTGGCTTGAAAAAACTTTAATTGTCTCAAAAATGCACTTTGTTTTACTCCACAAAAATAAATTTATAACTACATAACAAATGACAGATCCTCTAGTATAACTTAAAAATACAGTAAGCCATGTTACCAGTAAATAAAGTATCTATGGCAAAAGGTTTCTTATTCTTGAGTATAGAGGTCTGTTCTTGAGTATCCATAATGTTTTACACTTGTTCCTCCCCATACTTAATTCAAAATAAACATTTGGCAAAGTCCTTAGATGGCAGAAAGTCCAGACCTCAGAAAAACCTAGAAAAGTCTGGACTAGAAGATGGTGTTAGGATGCTATGTATCTGTAAACTTCACACCACTGCAATAAAAATGTGTACTTCCACCTTACTTTTCAACTATGATTCATGTTTGAATAAAAAGCCTGTGGAGAAGAGTGTGGCTTCGTAGGCTCTTGAAAAAAATAACACAAAACAAAAACCCTGTATAAAAACCCCAAAAGGTTCTTCTGTAGTTCACAGGAACTATAAGGAAGCCTAGGATGGGTACACTTAGTTGTATAAGCAAGTAATTAAAATTACTTACCTAACAGATACTCCTTTGTCAAGGGTTAGAGCTGGGCTGGCCACTAGACAAATGACAGATGCTCTCTATTAATGCCTCTCTCTTCCCAAGTGGAAGAGAAAGGGAATAAGGGAGAGAGACTTACGGATTCAAAAAGAAAAATAGAACAGCTTTAATGAAAATAATAACAATAAAATGAAATATATACAAAACCAATATCAAACTCAACCCCCCTGATGGCAATTATGACATGTGCTCCTGATGTTGTGGAGCAGGCACTGGGGAAGTCCCAGACTGGACCCAGTGGCAGAGAAGAACTGGATTCAGGAATGGTCGTATTGGGATTGAAGGCAGAATGGACCGACTCCTCCTTGGACACCAGTCACTGAAGAAGTGGGCTTGATCCATGTGATTCCTCAGCTTTATACTGAATTTGATGTATATATGGAAAACTTCATTCATCAGTTTAGGCTCACCTGTCCTCTCCACTTCAGCCCACAGGTGTGGCCTTTTACTTTATGGCACCCTAACGTGGAACACAAGATTTAGCAGTGACCTTGTTTTCCATAGCAGCAAGTATATACAAGAGCCTTTCTGCACACCCATCCTTGGTAATAACTGTAACATCAAGTGTTACCACTGCGAGAAGCAGACACTGCAAAAATAGGCTGTTAACTTCAGAAAGAGCAGTTAGAAGAGACTCAGCTGAAAAGTAAAATGACTGAATGGAATTAGCTCTGTTCTAACTCAAACCAGGACATCCCCACTGCATACACTCTGGTGGTTTCACAGTATCACCACATTACATGATGCAATGAGGACTTGCACTAGAATTTCTTTTGCCTATAGTTTTCTCTGCGAAAAGGTAAAAGACTCATTTTGGCGGCACAGTGGAAGATATCCAAGTATCAGTGCCAAACATATTTCAAGATGAATGGTTGACATGCAGCTAGTTTTCCAAGTGCAAAAACTGTGGGAAAAGACAAATGATTTGGTTTGCTCTTGGACAACAATCAAACACATTTTCAAGTACCAGAATACAGCTGACATAAGTATGGAGACACCGTGATGATAATTATACAAACTGACTTCATGACTTACTTATGCTGGTAAAATCAAAACCACCATGGAAAAAAATGGGTTATTGAGTATTTTTTTCAGTGTCTGTTCCTGTTTACACGAAGAAGGTTAACTGTGTGAAGGTAAGTGCAGAAATAATAGGATGGCAGCCACTGAAAGACATCTACATGACATACTCGTGTAGCAGCTATTATGTTGTAAGAAAGCATAGCTGACAGGACTATTCCCTGCTTGTCTGAATATGTTCAGAAACAAATCAGCAGTGAGGAAATGAAAATACAGGTGAAATATTATGTCATATAAATGGTGTCTCCACCACTTCACCAGCCGATTTAAACTCACAGCTTCTCACCATCAACTGAATAAAATACCCACAGTTTTGCTCAGTTTCCAGCTAGGCAAGATCTTATTGAACCTAATGGATTTCTTGCAGAAAGACTGAATAAAGGCATCAAGATTTACTCTACAAAGAAAAAATCTGAACGTTTCATTAGTACTTTAACCCAAAGAATTGCATTGAAAAGTAACATTTACACATTAATTTTTCAAGGTGTCATTTTAATCTCTCTTGTATTCAACAAAACTAGTAGACTTGCTGACTGAAGCTAGTTTTATTCTCTGACAATAATCTTAAAATGTTCTTAATAGCATCAAATCATAGTCAAAATACATTATATTTATCCATGTTCCACTCTTCACTAGGTAGAAAAACATAACTCAAAAAAGGTATTATGGATCAAGGTATTAGAATTATAATCTAAGAGTCTTCAACATCACTGACCCCACACCAGGGAAAAAAATGAAACAAGCCATAACCCCACCAAAAAAACCAAAATTACAACCCCTACCCAAACGTTGAAAAAAACAAAAACAAACAAACAAACAAACAAACAAAAGTATTTTTTCTTGGCTGCAGTTGTCTCAGACAAAAGACACATAAGAAGGCTCTGTGATCACTATGTACTCTTATCAAGTAAGGAATGCCAACTGCCATCACAGTAGAAAGCAGAGGGTTGCATTAGTATGAAGTGACAAGACTATACGGGTCTCCTTCTTCTAACTTTTCCTCCGACTACAGTTTTAACTAAGATGATAATCAATGCAGAATCCAAGAAAACGAGAAGGGGAAACACCCTTCTGAGATAATTCATACACAAGCTGGGAATTAAAAAGGAGACTAGAAGTCATCACTAACTGATAAGGGATTGACTTATGATCCATACAGTTCCTGACATAAACCAAAATTTCAAAATGAAGCCACACTGAAAAATCTAGAAAGGAGATTGACCAGTGTAGGAAGATGACAAAAGCCATTTAAAAGGAAAGTTGTTTCAAATGCATGTATCTCTTTCAATAGGTGGAGAAATGTTTTGGCTATACATATATTTCACAGACTCAGAAAGGAAAAACAAAAATAATTTTTATACCTTTTTAAAGCAAGATAGCATGTAAAATTATTCCAAAGATATGCACTTTCCTATTTTCTCAAAAATCTACACTTTAATTTAAAAACAAATCATATAAATCCTGTGGAGTGGATATTACTGGTGTCTCTCCATTTTGATACAAGCTGACACAGAGAACTACAGAGGTAAACGCATTTTTAAGATGCCAGTTTTCCTGGGATTTTGGTTTTGGCTAGCCACAGAGATTTAAAATTTTATCCTTCTTTTTTTTTTTTCAGAAATAAGCACAAATTTTTGAAGCACAGGTTTGCATCTACTTTACTAGAGGTTCATAACTACTGAATAGTAAAAAAAAGACTAAAAACCTATGAAGATGACATGTAAGGAAAAGGTCTCAAGTGGCATAATCATAACACATTAAAATTACAAGGCAGCTGAATCAACTTTATGTATTTGGCCCAAATCATCAGAGAGCAAATGCATTTTTCCAGTACTTTTAGGCACATATCAGAGTTTTAAAATTTCCTATCCACTGGCATGGATAATCTCCAGGAAGCCTTTGCCGAACACATGCTTATTCCAGAAGCTGCAGCAGTTAAATAACAAGCTAAGACAGCTGGGTTCAATCTAGGTTGCGGATTACTCATTCACTCAAAAAGATAACCACTGTTAGGCTGGTGAAAGCCAGCACTGCTGCTATTACTGAACCCAGTTGCTATGTTCAGCTTTTTTCTACTTAAGACATTAAGGAAATATTTCTAAAAGGTTACTACTTTCCAGAAAATATAAGGACATAAATTCGATTTCTAAACAATGACAATTATTTCTCCAAAATAACTACTATTCTTAAGACCCGAGGTTAGTATAAATTAAAGAGATTAAAAGCACAGGAATTTGACATCTTCATCCTTTTTGTGAATATTTTGCATCTCCTATATTTTACTGTGCAACTTATCTGCCATTGTCTGCCTAAAATGTAGGGAAAATACTTTAGGAAGGGACTATTGCTATAGCTAATGGTGTATTTTTTTTTCTTATTTTGCTCACAAATGCATTATAGTCAGAAAAAACAGAGTTACTTGTGGGTAGGTGTAGCATCTCAATCTATGTATTTTCACTTACCAGCCATCTCAGTTTCAGTTTCTATCTACTTTTCTATCAGAAATCTCAACAGACTATACATTGACTTGCACAAAGGCATGAAAAGATTCTCTGGCGTGTTCTTCTTGGCATATTTGGAGAAATCTTTATTTACAGTACAATTCCTAGAGTTTTATATGATTCCCTACAGGCTTAAAATCAAAATATTTATCTAGTTTTTAGTACAAAGTAATCATTTGCCAATTTCTGGATTTAGTGATTTATTTTTTCCAACTGAATGCCATAAATGGAATACCAGATTGTGCTGAAATACTTAAAGACAGCTTATGGTGTTCATTGATTAATGTGTTCATTGATTATTCGTATTTGACTCCAAGCATTTCCCACATGCCCTACACATAACTTCTATAGATGTTTTAATTTATTGAGAATCTATTTTAGGGCATAGGCCTCATCCTGTCAAAGGTAACTCCTCAGAAACTCTTGACAAGGAAGAGAGAGGAAAATGACCAATACTGTTGCAAGAGTACGCAACTGCTGTTTTATAGTTTGATGTATTTGTTTGTAGAAAATACTAACCCCTTTTGGAGTGGCTCACTAAAACTATTCCATGGCTAAAGCACCAGTTCCACACAAAAATGGGGGACCTGTACCCTAATGTATTTTTGACTGAAAAATGAATCATGCCTTGTAAAACTTCTTTGTATGATCAAATCCTAAGTGATGGCATCTTTCCCTATATGGACAGAACTCTTTGTGACAATTTGAGCTTCTTTCAGCATTTTCACATCTTCACTACTTACTCATCCTTTATTTCTTCATGCAGTCATGATAGTTACTTTTGGAATATCTCATCCATAATCCATGAATCTCCATGCTTGCACATTGATGACTTGTATGCAAAACATCAATTAATAGGTCAATATCTTAAGAATCAGAGTGCCCTAAGTCCATCCATGACAAGTTTAATTACATTAACTTGAACTTTCAGAACTTACATTACATTCCAATCAAAATCTGGGTCTCACCAAGGTACATGAAAGTTTAGAAATGGCAAGAACACTGATAACAACTATTTCACAATATCACCAATTCACTCTCCATGTATGCAGCACTATAAAAAAAAATAATAATGAAAAAAAGGACTCTATTATAGATGCTTTGCTTCTTAAGGGTTGGCCTTAACACCTTTTATAAAAGGTCATACGAAGTGGAAGAGCCATTTCTGAACAAATGAATAAATATAGGCCATGACAATAGTACCACATCACAAGCCCAGCACAGCCAGCCCAAGATCAACTGAGCCCCCAGACTGTGTTTGTGGGACATTACATAAACCATGGATAAGCCACATACAGCTTATCATACCCCGTGACCAAATACAGTCTTAATTCCTATCAGGCAAATCAAGAGAATAAAAGTAGCTTGTACTGCTTTATGAACCAGCAATAAATCAGTTCAGGAGGGTATGGGGCACAACTATCCAACGAGGGCTCATAAGTCATCATTTCTCTGATCAGGCAACCTCCAGGCACGCAATCTGCTGCCTGTGCCTCCTGCGATATTGCAATAGTGGCATTATGTAAGCACTGTAATACTCTTACATCAACTGGAAAAGACCAGACACAGGGTAAAGCGCAGCTCCCTTGTCTCCCTCCTCCCTCAGCTCTTATAATTGATGGTAACTGAAATTTGTTAAGTGAGGGCCTGCTGATGCTGTGCTAACGTCACTAAGCAGGTCCCAGCTGCCCAGCTGGGGCTCAAGATCTGACCCTGACGGCTCCCATAGCATAGCGTTCTCCATTCGGGGACACATCACTGCTCCCCAGCAATCAGCTTCCTGCCTCAAGCCACCCATATCACACCAAACACAGGCAAAGCAGGTGCTTGGTTCACAGTGCCGGACACAAGAGATACATGCACTGCATATAGGCACAGATGTTGCAGGCATCAAATACGCCATCTTTAAAATCTTCCTAACAACTGCTGAAACTTGCACTGATATGCTGCTCTACACCCTAAAACAGACCGATGCAAACAACTAATTTGGTTCTTTGAAGAATGAGTTTCAGAGTTCGGCATAGCTACTTTCCGTCCTAGCAGGTGAAAACATGCTAATTAGCGCTACTGACACAGACTCAACAGCATACTTGACTATTTGGAGATGAGGACAGTGACAAATGCTCTACAGCAAAATCATGTTAAGTATAGCTCATCAGGAATTGAATGACGTGTGTCTCTTAGGAAAACAATGGACATTTTTTCCTGATGTCACTGTCACAGGGTTTATCTGTGTTAGCACAAGCCACTAATAAAAAAAGTACAACTTTTTTTGAAGGGATGGACAGAATGACTCAGCTCTGATCCACTAATGATGGCTCCTTCTTATTCTCTATCTCTGCAGCATGTAAACCAGCCATAACCCCAGCCATGGAGCCTCTGGATCCAAGATTAACCTGAACTATCTTGCACTTTTAGTCACGGATGTTCCTCATTTAGTGCCCAACAGTCAGCCACAATAGCAATCACTATTTAAGCAGTGAGCCTGAGACAAGGTCTCTGGCTAAGACTGTAACAAGTCTTCCTCCATTTATATGCCCATATAAATGATTACTTTACACTGAAAAGTGAACTTTTCATTTCAAGATGTAGTCTTGAATGTGAAGTTTATTTATAGCCAGAAATGCAAAGACAGGCAAAGTATTTCACAGATCCCCTTTTTCCTTGGTAAATCCTTGCAGGATCTAGTGTTCATCTGACTAAAAATTCCCAAGGGCTTCTGCTTCCAAACTATTAGTAGTGAGAAGGTGAAGGAACAGCAAGCATAAGAAATGTAGCTGTGTTCTCTGTACCCTAAAAATGCCATGTCTGAACCACAAAGTGTTACTAACTTTTTATTCCTTTACAAGAATGGGAGGCTTAAATGGAAAATAATATTGAACAGTACACTTGTACTGATGACATCACTGTTCCCCTTGGGCTGTCTCAATTCACATCATTATTCAAAGCACTAGCTACTCGTGTAGTTAGCACGGAGAATACAGAAAATATTAGGGCACATTTTTCAATATAATAAAATTCCAGTTAAATAACATTTTCCCTAGGACATTTTCTGGCTACCAGTGGATATTCAGACCCCCACACTGTATGCCTGTGCTATCAGGCTCTCAAGTTACAGTAGAGTCAGACCATGGCATGATAAGCCTGGGGAAGTTGGTAACAAAATAAAAAATTCCTTCGTTTCTAACTAGCCCACATTCAGCCAAAGACCGATCTCCCTGTCAGTGAAGACAACAGCAATTTTCCCCACCATTTTCAATTATAGAAGGGATCTAGCCCTACATGACAGTAACAAAGTGTTTTCCATTTCTTAGCTCTTGTGACAAGCAAGAAATCAACTGAGGATCCCATATTACTTTGTTCTAAGAACACACTGAAATGACAGCGGACATACTGCTGACATCGTGAAGAAAGACTTTATGGACTGAGAGTCCAAAGTCTTTCAGAATCACAGCCCAAGCTTAACTCTGAATTATCCTAAGATATCATGCATGATCATGCTGAGCCGAGTGAGCACCTTTCTAGGAGCCATCTACAAAAACCTGTTTGGTACCTTGCACAGTGAGTATGAGTACGGGACTTACACAAGTGAGAAATTTTCAATGCTGTCTCCTACCACTTCAAACCACCAGCAGTCTAAAACTCATTTTAGCAGTCTAACATGCCTGTAATTAATATTTTATAAACTCTAATGGCAACTTACCTCTGTCAAAGAGATTTAGCAGGATCTAGAATGATATGGGCACTCTTGCCACTGAGATCACCCCACTTACTTTAAACATTCCTGTAGACTTTCAGCAAAGAAATCCTGCGATATGCGTCCAACACATCACTGCTTCCAGATCACCCCTAAGCCAGCTGCTAAAAGGTGGCAAGGCAGAGAACAGGCCATTGTAAACTCTTCAATTCCCTTTGAACTACTGGCAACAGTCTGCACTGATAACTAAGTGAAGATGGATGGTACATATAACATTAGCGCTCAGAATAGTCTCTTCCTTTTCTATTACCTCAGAGTTTCACTTCCTTCCTAGTGAGAGACAGTGCTAAAAGCTAAACCATGCTGCTGTTAGAACACTGCCAGGCCTTTGGTCTGGCTATGACAATACTACTCCTGGCTTCCGCATCTCCCTGTGCTTGCCTTTCAGACAAGAAAAAACTAAGGATAAAAAATTAAGCCTGTTCCAAGTTTTCCCCCTTTTAGTTTGCAAAAGTAAAAAATAATAAAAACTAAACCCACAAGTACTTGGCTGAAGCTCTGGATTTTCCCACTTTGTTCATCTAGTAGGCAACCAACGGTGCTATTTTTATTAAATAAATATTTTAGTGAAAAAAAAAAGAAAATAAACCTTTAATCTGATGCTGAGTCTTTTCTTCAGCAGCGCAGATTAGCTGAATTCTTGTTTTGTCATTAAAAGCAAACTCTATGTACTTGTTTATGTGATTCCATCAAAAATAAAAACCAAAAATTAAAATGAGATCTCACAGAAAGTACTACAAAAAGACTGAAGAACCAAACAGTGAATGTCATGTTGATAGCAGGAATTCAAGTTCCTTTTCAATTTCATGGCAAGAATTTATCTTAAATTATAATACTATTATTATGCATTATTACTATGACCAGATGATTTCAACAAGGTTACTATTACATGTTTTTAGAGAAAAGCAGGTTCCATATTTATTTCTGTGACCCCTCTGTATTTGCCTGCATGCCTGTGTCTTTATAAGCCACCAAACCAGACATACGAATGGTATTGGATGTGTCTTCCACCAGCTTATTGCAACATGATTATGGGAAGATGGACTTGTCAAAAAGTCTAAACTTCTGTTCTTATCTTAGCTTGTGTTGTTAAATCCTGCAAATTAGTATGTTTTTTTCAATGCCTCTTCAAGACTAGCATCAGAAGACTTCAAAGGAAAGATGGAACACAGGAATGAAACACAAGATTTCCTTCAGTCTCCCTCTTGTAATGGACATTTAGAGTATTTCTGAATGATAAAGGGATGTAAACTAAAGAGTGTTCTGCTGGAAGGAAGGTAAAAGTAGACTGAAGTAAAGAATCTCCATAGAGAGATGTTTCTTAGACTGAAATAAAACAAAAGCAAGACATGAGAGTTAGTGCAGCTTCCCTTTAAGGAGAAGTCACAGGTAACCATAGAGTATGTGACATCAACACATAGCACCCTCTATGATGGAAACCACAGACTTGATTGAATGTGCCAAAAAAGGCATCACTCTTCCAATGTAACTGAATTCTGTGCAAGTGAGCATGAAGGAAAGAACAATGGAAGGCTATATTTTCAAATCAGCAGTGTTACAGGGAAGCCTAGAAGAAATGTGACCATGTAAGGTTCCCCAGACAGGCACCAGCAACATACCAATGCAAGTATCAGGTCAGTACTGGCTTTTCAGCCAAATATCTTCTTCTGTGATTCCTGAGTTGACAAAGCTCAAAATAAAAAAAAAAAAATATGTAGTCTCATCCATACAGTCAACAAATCAATGTACTTAATTTCACTGTCTAATTTGAAAACTCCCTTGAAAAATAGAGGGTGTGGTGTGCTGTGGTGTGGTCAACACGCTGGAGGGAAGGGATGCCATCCAGAGGGACCTTGACAGGCTTCAGAGGTGGGCCCATGCCAGCCTCATGGAATTCAACAAGGCCAAGTGCAAGGTTCTGCACCTGGGTCAGGGCAATCCCAATCACAAATACAGGTTGGGCAATAAGTGGATTGAGAACAGCCCTGAGGAGAAAGACTTGGGAGTGCTGGTTGATGAAAAGCTCAACATAAGCCAGCAATGTGCAAGTGCAGTCTAGAAAGCCAGTCACATCCTGGGCTGCATCAAAAGAAGCGTGGCCAGCAGCTTGAGGGAGGTGATTCTGCCCCTCTACTCTGCTCTGGTGAGACCTCACCTGGAGTACTGTTTCCAGCTCTGGAGTCCTCAGCACAAGCAGAACATGGACCTGTTGCAGAGGGTCCAGAGGAAGGCTACAAAGATGATTAGAGGGCTGGAACACTTCTCCTACAAAGACAGGCTAGGAGAATTGGGCTTGTTCAGCCTGGAGAAGAGAAGGCTCAGAAAAGACATTGCAGCCTTCCAGTATCTGAACGGGACCTACAAGAAGGCTCAAGGGGAGACTTTTCACAAAGGCCTCTAGTGATAGCACATGGGGCAATGGGTTCAAACTGGAAGTGGGCAGATTTAGATCACTCTGAGGGTGGTGAGACACTGGAACAGGTTGCCCAATGGGGTTGTGGATGCTCCGTCCCTGCAGGTGTTCAAGGCCAGGTTGGATGGGGCCTTGAGCTATCTGGTCTAGTGGAAGATGTCCCTGCCATGGCAGGGGGGTTGGAACTAGATGATCTTTGAGGTCCATTCCAACCCAAACCATTCTATGATTCTATGAAATGGCATAACCTTTTTCTTCTCTTCCTCTACCTGTGGACTGCAATAAATCAGAACTAATTCATTCACTGATTCATTTATTTGGCAGAGCAAGAACTTAAATCTCAAGCACGTGCACTGAGATTTGGGTATTTTGAACATGACCAGAATGTCAAAGAGATTTTTCTATATAAAATTGAACTACAAAGTTATTATTTTATTGATGCAGTTGAACTTCTGAAGTACCCTGCCAATCATTTCCCTTTCTGTCTCAATCAGATATGCTATTCTAAAACACAATTATCTTGAATCTTCCATACAGATCCACTTTCTTCAGACTCCCTTTGTAGGCCTCCAAGTAGTATGTCAGGGACAAAAGCAGAAAAAAGATAATAATGTTAAAAGCCTTGAAAAATGAATAATAGCTTTGACAGTGCTGGATTCTGCAGAGGTTATTATTCAAAAGCAGCTTAAAATTATTTACTAAATTAAGTGGAATTTGTGCTTGCTGCAGACTAAAAACATGCAATACAACAGTTACTGTGGCTTAGCTGTGCTGTGGCATTTTGATAATGAGCATCACTGACCATGTCAGAGCCTGAGATTTGTCCTAACTTTAGCCATCATTGCGTCACACAGACACCCTCATAGCACAGAACAGGACTGAAAGACCAATTGTCGCTAGTGTAATTTGGATGGTAGAGTAAAAAGTATTTGCGTACTGCCACACCTGACTCCTTTCTTAACTAATTGTTTGCCATCATTTTCTAAACGTACTTGTGTGAACATGAAGGAGATTATTGTGGTCTGTCAGCATTTCCTATAAAGACCCATCTGGAAATGCATCAGCATTTCTCCTCCCCCAGACCAACTCTAAAAATGTGTATTTTTTGACCCCAGCATTTGTCTTTTGAATGTTTGCATTTCTCCCTTTTAGATAGATTACAATGGAAACTCAAATTTTCAAGAGGTCTTTTTTTCCATTCCTATGCAAAACCCATTAGTTATATGAAAGGACTTACTCAATATCCTTTTTAAGGAAAATGAAATCCTCAGTTCTCATATTTTCACAATTAGAGAGCTTCCACAGGAGGTCCTGAGAAGAAGGATAATAATACTCTTATTTGTTTTAACATGACAGTAAGGCTGCATCTACAAATCTTGCTCACCAATCCTGACTGTTTTGCTCATTTTCAGCCTGTTTTTGTCATCTGAACACAGTGTTTTCCAGAGGGATATTACACCAATATCCACTTCTCCTCTTTTCCAACACTATTCTTCTACTACTTGCACCCCCTGATGCTCAGTGGTCCCTCACTTAGCCACTTGAATAAAAACTGACTTTGATGACTGAGGCAGCTTCAGGTCTTCACAGAAAGGCCCAGAGGACATAGTACTCTCTGCCGTCATGAAAGGAGGGACAGAATTTCTCACGAGGTAAGAAGCAAGAGAAAGCTCCCTTGCTCTTACAATACTATACCCTACTTCCTCACAAGTAGGCTATGGTTTGCAGTGTCACTGGATGTCTTCCTTGCCTTTGGAGCCCTTCACTTCTATATAACCACTTCTACTCTAAGAAAATGAATGTTCTTAAGAAATAACAGCAGACAACCAATGAAACCCTGGCTTAAAAAATCCTTGCAAACACAAACTGAAACTTCTGTGCTCTAATCAAATGCTTATAAGGACTTTCTGTCTACATCCTCCAGATCCCATGGATGAATGTGGCAGTCTCTCAACACTTGACAAAAAAAAAAAAAAAAAAAAAGCGAAAATTTGTAGTTCTTAGCAAAAATTGCTCCATTCTACAGCTGGCATTACAGCATTATTCCTGTATCATGCGGTTACTTATTAGCAAGAACCATCTCCACGGGACAAATCAGCCTGTGGCCTCAACAGCAAAAAGAAACACTAAATTTGGAACTTACCGTGAGAATCAGGGAGGAAAATCAGTAAGACAGGAGTGTCTTGCAAGAAACTAAGCTACATATATCTACTTATATTTCATTTAGTCATACAGAGAATACTTATTCCCAAGCACCTATCTGTGCTTTAAATATATCACAAGCCTAACTGAACTTTAAGTATTGTTCAATCATTGCTTACTAGTGAGAGAAGATGCCATTAACTCTCTCAGTTTGACTTACCTCTTACCTCAGAATCACAGACAGTGGTTCCCATTACTACCACCAGTAGCTGGCATCCTCACTGGATATATCACTAATGTCCTCAACAAACTTTTGAAGTATTTGTGTTTTGAATATTCTTCAACAAATTAGAAGTAGCTCAAGGAAGAACCAGTTATTTGAGAACTCAAGTTCAGAGAAAATCACTGTGCATATCTTAAAGTAGAAAAAAAATCTATTCTCTTTCCCCAAATACAGAGAACAAAAATTATATACTACAATAAAGTAATAATAAACATTAGGATTTTAAGGGCTTAAAATTTTTCATACATCTCTGTAGCTAGAATGAATTAAGCTACAGAAATTACCTATTAAAAATATTTTATATCTCTCTCAAGCTCCTGTTTACTTCAATGTATCAAAATCTGTCTTCCTAGCCTTAAATCAAAACCTTAAGCCTAGATGAAAAATTTGAAAACACAACTGAATATTTCAGGAAGTACATTTTCATCACCTGCACAGCGCCTGAAGACAAGGCCCTGCATCCTCTAAGAACATGGAGATCTGGGTTGATCTCCAAGACATACATAGATACTACACCCCTGAGCAGTATTCTGCAGCCTGGTCTATCCTCCAGGCTAGCCATAACTCATTATTGCTTCAGGCTCTTTGGCCACTGTGAGTGACACTACATGACCATCCTCCTGTCCTTCCTTTTTCACACCTGCCACTTCAGGCAGATCTATGCTGCATGCTTCCCCTGACAAAACTACCCAAGTGTTGGGTGGGAACTGACTTGATTCCTGACCTCCAGACCCGTGCCAAAAAGAAGCCATTTGCCCAGAAGCAGTAAAACCATTTTTTTTCTCCTATTTGTTTTACATGTATAGGCTTCATAGTGGCTTGAATCACAATGGTATTGTTCATACTTCAGTCGTGGGTATTTACGAGGGTTATATACTAATATTTCCATACTAGTACAATGATCATTATTAACTAGACTAGTCTTCCTCTTCCACTGCCACTGAAAAACACCCTATAACCCGAGTCTCTGACGTGCAGAACTCATTTTGTGAATTTTAGCTGGAGCCAACTCCCTCTACTTCATTTAGAAGAACTAAGCTACAATCCTGCTGTTTTTATAAAACTGCTCCACAGGGGTAAGATATTCCCCAGCACAGGTGAGTCACTTCTGCAGCTGTATATACAGGAAAACAATTCACAAAGTAGAACTGGAGGAGGTGAGATTTAAAGCAAACTTTCTAGGAGACTCAAGAATCATTTACAGCCCCAAAGACTGGTTAAAAAAGTTTCATGTTTTGCTGTTGTGAAGATAAAAATTTAAAATATATTATGCAATGGAGATGTATAGTACTTAAGGTATCCATTATCTGTGATTTTGAGACCATCTCTCACAGTATCCTTCTGGACAAAATGGCCAGCATACAGCTAGACAAGTCCATAATATGTTGGGTGAACAACTGACTGCTAAGTAAGGCTCTAAGAGTAAATGGGGTCACATCAGGCTGGCAGCCAGTCACCAGCGGGGTTCCCCAGGGCTCAATTTTATGGCCAGTGCTCTTTAATGTTTTTATAAATGATTCGGACACAGAAATCGAATGTACATTAAGTAAGTTTGCCAATGACACTAAATTAGGAGGAGCCGTGGACTCGCTTGAGGGCAGAGATGCCTTACAGAGAGGTCTGGATAGACTAGAGTGCTGCCCAGTCACCAACCATATGAAATTTATCAAGAGCAATATTCCCCACCTTGGACAGGGCAATCCTGGTAATATGCACAGGCTGGGTGACATGAAGCTGCAGTGCAGCCCCATGGAAAGGATCTGGGGGTCCAGGGTGGTGGCAAACTGAGTATGAGTCAACAGTGTGCCCTGACAGTCAAAAGGGTCAACTGTGTCCTGGGGTCCATCAAGCACAGTCAAGGGAGGTGACTGTCCCACACTACACTGCACTGGTGCAGTCCCACCTCTAGTACTCTGTGCAGTTTTGGGTGCACAGAGTAATGTAAGAAGGACATCAAACTATTAAAATGTGTCCAGAGGAGGGTGACCAAGATGCCGAAAGGCTTATGAGGAGCTGCTGGGCTCACTTATTCAGAAGGATACTATCCCAACAATGGACAGATAAGGCCATATAGACTGCTCACTCTATGGGGGGATTCACTTCATTGATTTGGAAATTTTTGAGCTTTCATTACTTTAGATCTTGCAATTCTATTTAGTATTTTCCTAGAATCACAGAATTGAAAAATGGTTTGTGTTGGAAGGGACCTTTAAAGGTCATCTAGTCCAATCCCCCTGCAGTGAGCAGGGACATCTTTAACTACATCAGGTTGCCAGTACCCCCCAGTTCTCCATGTGGCTGCTCTCAGTCCCTTCATCCCACAGCCTCTGTTGATACCAGAGGTTACCACAACCCAGTTGCAGGACCTTGCACTTGGCCTTGTTGAACCTCATGAGGTTCACATGGGCCCACTTCTCAAGCTTGTCTAGGTCCCTCTGAAGGCATCCCATCTCTCTGGCATGTCAGCTGCACCACTCACCTTGGTGTCATCTGCAAACGTGCTGAGGGTGCACTCAATCCCACTGTCTATATCACTGATGAAGATATTAAACAGCACTGTTCCCAGCACAGAGCCCTGAGGGACATGGCTTGTCACTGATCTCAACCTGGACATCGAGCCATTGATCACTACCCTCTGGATGTGACCATCCAACCAATTCCTTTTCCACCAAACAGTCCACTCATTAAATCTCTATCTCCAGTTTAGAGAGAATGATGTCATGGGGGAGTTCCTCTGCATACATAACCCTCATCTTCCATGATAATTTCACCGCCGCATGCTCTGTGGAAAGGCCTGTGAGTCACTCTCTGCTTCTCTGCATTTGGAGATGGATTTAAAATTCTTGAATCCAATTAGATGCTCCCTGTAGACATGCAAGCCTTCTTCCTTTCATGTTCCTCTGCTTTACTTGTCCTGTGGAACTAGCAGTGAAATTACTGCAATGCATCCCCTATTCACAGATCTGTATATGATTATGTATCAAGCAATCCCAGCCTTAAGGATGTGTGCATTATACTCAGACAGAGGAGATACATGGTTTTGCATCTGTGTCCATTTTTCTCATGTCTCAGCATCGGAGATTTTTAGATGTATACATCCTACCTCTTGTAATCTGTAGTACATCTTTGGGCAGACTTCAGAATGAAGTGGTAGGTCAGAGGAAATGACAAACTAGTGCTACCATCTGAGCAGTGCAAAATATCTAAAAGTAGTGTTTCCATTGTGTGTGTCTGCTGCAAATGCAAATAAAAGGGCAAATGTGGGTATTAGCAGAAAAGACATTAACAAGCTTTTTGAAGCAAACTTAAGCAGAGCATTATCCCCTTAAAAATTAAGGGATGAAAGTGGCTTCTGAAGTGGTGATCAATATTTTATGTTGCACATTCAAGTTGCATATTATTGTAGTTTAATGAGATCAGCAGTACTATTTATATACGTATAGCATAGTCAGCTGTGAACACTTGAAAATCATAAGGTAGGCCATTATGATACTGAGAGGCTGGATTAAAAGCATGAGTTTAAAAAAATACTTCTGGACTTCTTATGTATTGATCTTGATTTGAAGCTTTGGGTGTTCATTTTTCCAAACCTTTCAACAACTGCAGGGGCCAAATGCTTAGTTTAAAAGTCCACAAAGAAGACATTTTCAAATAATAATTTGCCTCCAAGTTCTGAAGCTTTCAGGAAAAGCTTTTTTCCTGGGCGGCATCAAAAGAAGCATGGCCAGCAGGTCCTTCTCCATGGAGCTGCTTTCCAGCAGGTTAGCACCTAACTAACTGGTTAGTTAACACAAACATACAGGATGTGCCCATCTTTCTCATACCTCACACAACAAATTAGCTGCAGTACAATTGAAGGATGGGAAGGTAGTTAAAATTCATGCCATGTGGCTCTGATAAAGTGCATTGCTTGACTGGAAGTATCTGGAAAGATTAAACCTCCAGAGGCCAGGAGGCATCATACTCTTCACTCTTCAGAGGGATGCAGAGTCCAAGGGCTTCCCATACTCACCTCAGACGTTCCTAATTCCTGCAAAGAGCTTTACCTATTCAGTACAGATTAAATCCTTCAGGTCTTCCAGCGCAACTGAATATTTAATCAATGGCAAAATCTCAGGTAGCATATAATGGAGAAATAGTAGGTTTATCTCTGGTTGAAAAGCATAGTTTTAAAATAACGTATTTCAAATCACAGACAAGAGGCAGGTACAGCAGTATCATTACTCACCAGCACCGTACATTTGGGCAATTCAGCAAGTCAGGAATCACACAGCACACCTCTACGGCATGACCAGCATAAGGCAGGATTGTACTCCACTCTACTCACTGGGCTCTGGTTGCATGGGAGCAATGGCTACCATCAGCACTAAACAAAGAGATATGTAACAGCAATACAACCCAGGATAAATAGACATTTGCCCTCAGGGCCACATCTGTAATAGCCAACGCTGGCATACCAAGAGATCAAGAATTCACAGAGTTTCCTCACTAGTTTTTCAGCTGTTTTTTCAGCATCACAGTTTTGGCATACCAGTGAGATAAAAGTGATGCAAAACAGGGAGAGGAATTTACAGCAAAGCTTGCACTGCTGGTGGGGATCCCCTTACTACTAGGAATATCTACTGCAGAATTTTTATCTAAGTGCATAGAAAAGGAGTGGTTAAGGATCCTTTACTTCTTAGGCCAACAGGCAGATATCAGAGCTCACAACAGAGCACAGAAGTGGTGCCTCACCAGCCTTGGAGATGTGAACAACCAGTGCTCTGGTACAGCACTCAGTACCTCAGATCTGCTAAAGATGATACTTCTCAATGGCAAGAGAGTGGCGTTACCCAGAGCACTAGAGATCTGTGAGGCACACTGCTTTACAGAACTCAATAGCCTCTTAGTATTTCATGGCTCTGTAACAGTCCCCATGCAGGTCTGCGCCTCGGACGATAAAACCTAGTTTTTAAAAATGCACTCAAGGTAAAGAAACCTGTTCTGCTGCATCTGTTCACCATGATACTATGTCGTAAAATACAGCCCTCTCTGCCCATAAATCTGTGTCATTCCTTTTCCCTGTGGATGATGTTACTTTTCATCTTTTACCTACCTACTCCCTTGCTTGCAAAGGAAGTTAGTAGTAGCTACGCAATTTACTAAATTTAAAACTCAACCCATCAGCTGAACAGAGAGCTTTTCACAGCTGTGTGAAAACAAGTCTTTAAATACTCACATAACATAGAAAAAGCCCTCCTGGACTTGGATTATTTCCTGCAGCTTTCACAAGCATTTATTCACAGCATAGTGTGAATAAATTTAAAGCCTGATAAGTACCAAGCACCTTTTCCAGATTGCAGGTGCACTAGCATTTCCGTGCAGATCAGGAGTTAACTTTTTAAAATAAATCTCATGGTCATCCCTACTTACTCCACTATGACTTAGATTCCAGAGCAGTTTTGTAGCATCTGAACTGGATTCCTTTTCAATGAAACTGAAGCAGAAATTTATCTCCAAGAGCTCATCCGATGTGCTTCAACCACTAGCAGGCGTTCAGTCCACTGGACTAGACCAGAGTTAGTCCAAAATCAAACTATAAATGAATCATAAACATCCACTGGGGGACACTGTGCCCTCTGTACCTGCTGTTTTGTTTTACAGACTCATGTCTTTTGCACTGTATGACTTCACAATGTAGACACAGCCTCAAAAGTTCAGGTCGGCTGCTACATTGCCCACTCTGAAAGAAAGCAAGAGGGAGGGACACAGTGATGCACACATCAAAGATCTGGTACACATTTTGAACTGGATGAGCTCCCACAGCAGGTAAATTGTAAGGAGACAAAATGGCACAGAGGAATTATTGCCAGGTCTTAGCAATGGCTATCGTTTGTCTCCTGCTATGTGTTGTCTTCTCCTTAAAACTCTTAAGTCTTAAATGGTTATAAGAAAACAAATTTTTACCCTTAAAAGAACTGAAAATTTAAGCCCTGAAGTCAAGACAATTCAGAAAATAATAAAAAGAAGACAGTATTATTAGTTTTTAAAACATCTTGGTTCTGTCCCAACAGGAATTCAATCATTCAGTTGATTCAATCCCAAACATGTTTTCTTAATGTTTGGGATTATATGCTTGCAAAAGCACTTGATTTAAAAAAAAAAAAAAAAAAAACCACCAACAAAAAAAGCCATCAAAATGCTTTCTTAAAAATTACCTCTGAACACTTAGAATAAGTAAGTGAAATACTCCAAATCAGCAGAATTTCATCTGCAGAATGTTTTCTTGCTGATGAGTAAAGGCATACAGCATGTACATTAATGAATGTCCCTTATCAACAACCAGGTCACCTCTATTGTTCATTTGCAACAAGTCTTGGTTAGGCATTGCTTGCTTGCAAGATCCTTGATGTTTCAAGAACGCTTTCTGCTTTTGTGAACTGATTTATCTATCTTTTAAATATTGTGCTTAAGAATTAAGAGCCATACTATGCTGTTTTATAATTTAGAGCAGTTGTTAAAGACAGCATCTTGTTTAAGAATAAATAAGGTATTTATATTATTTTATAATACAAATATAATATATTTATATTATTATACAGACCCCACCTTTCCAGGCTGCAAACCAAACACTTTATTTCAGTACAGCCAGGGTCACAGTCATAGTCACAACTGATTAATTGCTTAATCCTCAGCTCCTTGGTGACATTGAGATGGTGCAGAGGAAACTAGGCCCACAAACCTTGCCAGAAATTCCTAAGATGTCAAAGGATGGTACATAAAAAGAGGCAAAAGTTGTTTTTTCCACCCTCCTGGTCACTTTGCAGCAGAGATGTAGGAACAGAGATGGTTGCAGAAGCGGGCACCACAGTTTTTCTTGCTGGCACAGGCTGGGGAGAGTTGTGGCAGGAAACAAAGCTGCTCTAACTATGCTTTGGGGTTTTGTTTTGGTTTTTTCCCCCTCCCACTTATCCCTTAGGCTTTTTGTCAGAGAAGTAGTTTTATCTATGACAGCAGAGGACAGAGTTCCTGCATCTTTCCCGCAAGGCTTCCCCACTTCTTAGCACTGGGCAGCCAGAAATGGGTATTACTTCCTTCTTCAATGTACAGAAGGTAATCTCCAAGGCAAGTCCATGCAAGCAAAAATGGGGCAACAACACCTCACAGCACTCTCAGCTCTCATCTGGGACTACTAAGTAGAAAGTTGTCATTAGGTCATCCATGCTTATTCAGACATCTAAATTTCAACACTACATCATAAACCCACTCATTCTCAAAGGCAACAGTGGAGATTTCAAGATAGAAAATGGACACCCCAACCAATTGCTGACTTCTGACAGTGATACAGCCTCAGTGTGCTGTCCTACCATGACTACTTGCATGATGTTGCCTTAGAGAATAGCAAAAATAATAGCAGAGTCCTACCATCCCTCACATGCTCTTCTGCTAAGTCCTCAGTGTAGCGCTGATAAAATTCCTAAAATACAGTATACTTGTCCCACTATTCCCTCTGGCTAGCTCCCTTCTCCCTGCTCCTTCATATGGTCTCAAAAGCTCCAAGATTCAAGCAGGTTTCACCTCTGACTCTAGCATCCACAGGTCTGTTACTCATAATATTGATCTGTTCTTCATTCTTTAACAAAAAGTTCATTTGATAGGCATAGCTTCTCCCCCAGCTGCTTAATTTACCTCCCAACTTTAATTTTATTGCAAGAAAATGAATATAGCATCTAAAGGAAATACAACACTCAGTAACAATATCTTACAAAGGTTTGAAAGAAATCTCAGGAGGAAATGGGGGGGGGGGGGCGGGGGCGGGGAAAAGGCCTACAGCAGTGAATCTGTTTAAGTTCTTGTAGATCAAGAAGGTCCCCTGGACACATAGTTAATCTGCAAACACAAATGAGAAAAATATGGAACTAGAATAGTCAGTTTTATTCCAGTTTCATTACATTTTCAAATCTCTCTTGCTCCAGTGTGCCAAGGAGGGACAGAAAAAGTTCTTCACAATGTAAGTGAACAAGATACAAAAGCACTACAAGATACAAAAGACTATGCCTGCATGTCCCTAGAGAACCTTCCAAATCTACTAAGGAAGACTGCCTACTTTAGATAAAAGTTGCTAGAAATCCCATATAGCTGACTTTAACATATGGTTTGGGAACTGGTCTTGTTCTCAAGATGAGAAGAGTTAATCAGCAATTACCCTACCAGAGACAAAATTCCTGAAACAGAAATGAGAGTAAGGCCAGCCCTTGGTCATCACTGAATTTTCTCCTATAGTTTGGCAGATATTTTCAAATTTAAGTCCATCCATATTCCAACTTGTTTTTACCTCAGAAATTTATTAATAAAATGGCGATTCTGCAGTGGCACCAGTAAACCGCAATCAGAAACTCAGTTTGAGCATCCTCAGTTGCTTTCCCAGCCAGTACATCCGGTATGATCAGTATCATCCAGTATGCATCAAGAAATACAACAGCCAAAGCCCCAGCCCCAGAAGCTGAGGTTTTGTAGACCCTAAGTGCCACAAACACCCATAAATCCTAAGATTAATGGTGATATGGGACAGGAGGATATATAATTCAGTCACTTAGGCTAAGCACTGAGCAGCACAGAGCAGGATAGCTCCTTTCTAAATCTTAACAGTCTGCACCAATGCTTTTACATTAAAGTAACAGCTTCTTCCTATATCAAGGTTATGCAGAAGCAAGACAAACTGAGATGATCTTGCCTTTAATCCTGATAAGCCATACGTCTGTATAGGTAGTCAATATGCTACTGCATCTTGCCTTTGCAACCCAGACAGGTACTTTTAGTCACTGACAGGATCTCTGGCCTCAGCACAGACATTACAGTGTCTCCCCATCCCACAGAGCCCCATGAACACGCTAATACAGAGCTCAGCTTCTGCCCAGGACAGTTTTGAAGAGGTATTTGGATGAGCCAACAATTTGAAGCAGGCACTTTGCTGATCAAAACCTAGCAGAACCTTTGGCAGTCAGCGCTGGGGAAACATTCCACTTGCAAAACACAAAGACTCTGTCAGCCTCCTTGGGACAGCAACTCACCCTAGGGCAAGGAACAAGCAGCTAAGTCATGGAGACCTTATTTTCCAGTGACTGTCCAGCAGATTTTATTAAAAATATCGAGCAGCAGCACAGTATTTCCTTTTCCTTATTATTCCTCCCAATGAGACAGGAAACCTGCAGCAGATGTGGTCATCGTCTTAGAAAAAATGTTGGCTTTTCCCCTCCTTAGTCACATTTTATACCATATATACTGATGGACACCATTAAATCCATGCTGACCTCTTTAGCCCAGTGGTGTTACTCAGGAACACTGGTGTTCTTTTCTTCTGGGCTGGAACAATACACAGTGTCACAGCCCTATGAGGAGGGATGTGATATCTGTGAAAATCACAGGCCCCAAACCCTGACTTAAATTATTTTGAATTCCAGCGCTACAAAACAAAGAAAAGAAGTTACGCATCTTTTGACATCAAGTATTTGTGGCTCTTACTTTAGTAACAGAATCCCATTCCTACCACTCAAAGCTGAAGATTTGCTGACACATGCCCTTCTTGTAGCAGTTTATATAGGTGAAACACATGGGACAAAACTGATAGAGGAAAATACATTTTTCTGCATGAAAAAGTTAAAGATCTATGTTATTTATCTAAGTTTGTCTCTGCTTTCAGCAATGAAATCTTCCCCTCCTCCAGAAACTCACATTTTACATGTCTATACTTAACCAGGTCAGATGTATGGCATACTATGCCTACCGCCTCCAACGGTCATACCCACTTCTGATAGCGAATTTGCCTCATATATGGCAAGATATTTTTCAGGGTTTTTGTGGAAAAGGAAGGAGATTTCCCTACCTGCCTCAGAGCAACATGGTCATACTTTAAAAAACAAATGTAGACCATAAATAATAGAGGTACCATCAGATTGAGCCATCCTTCCTTCTTAATGCTGGTGGAAGGTTCTTTGGATGATGGAATCTAATCAGTAAACCATGTATACATGTGGTTATTCTGAATATCAAGGCACATTTCCATATACTCAAACATTTGATCCCTAAAAATATTTGCATATTGTTGAGCCTTCCTTATGCCTCAGCTCTGTTTTAAGAGTTCTTATTTCCTTTCACATAACAGTAGAAGATAAGATTAATTCCATCCATTCCTGGCCAACACAAGAAATGAGATGAAGCAACCAAAAATTAGGAATGCTCTCTTTGGAATAAAAACTGAGTTAGCAGCAGGTCCTGCCCCTAAGTACTGAAGCCTCCTTTCACTTCAACTGTAGCAAGAGTCATGTTTAACTAACTCTGTTTCGATTCCAAAGATGGCATTGCTAATGAAATACAAATTCAGTGGATTAATCAGTTAAGAGAAATACACTAACTGGTCACCTCTAATGCCTTGGCTAGTTCTATGCAAACAATCTCATTCCAATGGCAGGACAGGGCTTTGTCTGCTGTCCTCAGATACCTTTCCAAACAAAGTCAATCAGGTTCTACTGACAGGAAGAAACCCACCCATTGTGGAGTTATACATGCAAAATTGCAGTACTTCAAATGCAATCCTTAGATTATGATGCCATGACTTTCCAAGATAGATGTGCTCTGAATGACTCGTCTGAAAAGACAAGCACTATTTTTGACATTTATACCTTATGAATTATTAACTTCTTAGCTGTGTCTAGACTGATTTTGCATGAAAAGGAATTTTTAGCACATACCTTGAAGACTGAAAATTGTACAGAATGGAAAAGAACTCACCAAAAATATCTAATTGGCTAGTGCTGCTTTAAAAAGCAAGCCTTATTACTCTACTGAAGACCATAAAAGATGAAGAAACCCCTTTGGTCTCTTTTGGAACATGTTCAGTTACCACTGTATTTTATTGTGGTGACACTTCACCCCACAGAAGCAGAACAGAAGTGACATCAAGTGCTTAAGGGTACATTACAATTGAAAATAAATTGTGTCCTCAGTGTACAACACCAATGGAAGTTCTTGACACAAAGGTGAAAAACAAGCCCTATTTCAAAATGTTAAGATAAATTGTTTTCGTATTTAAAGACTTTTTTGCACCCAGTAAATGTAAGTCAAGCAATAAATAAATAAATAGATAAATAAATAACACAAATTGTTAAAAAATCAAACTGAAATCCACAAAAAGATGAAGGTGGCAAAGAAGCATGTGAACATTTTAACAGTGTAAAGTGCTTTTCTGCCATCAGAATAGGGTAAAAAAAAGGGAGGGAAGCCAAAATTTTCTCTCTTTTAGAAATTTTGTTTACAAAGGGTTCATTATAGAGTTTGACAAAGCGGTAACAAACCCAAGGAACATATGATCAAAACACAGCCCAATGGAAGTTACATTGATATGATGTCTGTTTTCCTGCAGTGAACCCAGCTAGTGGCATCTACCTATTTTGAAACAGATGTGGATTCACTTCACCAGCCCGCCCTGGTGTCAGGCTTGTTAGTCAAACCAGTGGTTAAATTTCTTGCTCTTTCAGGAGGCTCTCTGGCATCTCATCAAACCACCTACACAGGCTGTCACTAGCAAGGTTACACTGCTGATACCTCAGCAGCACCTTTCCTGGGATCAAGTAACACTCTTTCTTTGGTGGGAGAATGGTGATGCGGAGGAAGGTGAGAGCAGCTGCTGCCCCTCAGTGTGACCCATGTGATACTGCAGCAACTGCTTCAGCCCAATTTCAGTCTACATAATAGGTATTTTTTTTAAAAGCCATTTAATTATATAGATATTGCATCCATCATGCAGAAGAGTATCACCACTGTTACATCAATTACAACTACATATCCATGAATCATTCTGTCCCGGTCTGACACAGTGGTTTCCATTCACAGACAAACTGAAAATATACTGAACTTCAAACAACCACTTCTTATTTTTTATTTTATCCTATGCAGATTTAGCACAGTAATACAAATTTCCAGCTTTTTCCTTCTCTTCAGGAGGAAAATAAAAAGTTATTTTAAGTTCTATCATTTCTATGAAGGCTGGATGGATTTCTGTGACACGCTACAACCTCATGTTTAAAAAAAGCTACTATTTTATCTCCAAGATTAAGTGCAGGATTAGATAAGCACTGAAGGCTAGGTAATTCTGCTGTGGCAAAGATCAACACAATAATACCATGCTGCAGCTCAGTTTTCTTTCGTCTGCATAGCTCCATATATTTAAGAGAGGATCAGCACTACCACTGTCCATGAGGGACCACTGAGTGAGCAGAAAATGAGGACCAGAGTCACAGAAATTGCCAGAAAGTGGCATAAAGCAAGAACTTTTAGTTCCAGGAAAAAAGATTGTTGGAAGGATGCTTCAGCTGACCCTGAGGGTGCAGACTTTGAGAAGTCAAAGACTTCACTGGCATGCTACTAGGTCATGATAGTCAGTGTTCAAGCTCCTCAATTCTCTATCCTCCACTACCAATGTGTAAAACCACTCCAGCACCTCCCTTACATTTGCACTTGACAGCTACGTAAAACTACAGAATTTTCTGCACAGAAACCTCTGCAAAATCTGCTTCAGTTAAACCTGTTTACGCTGCCTCAGCACTTTGATGAAGCATTCTATCAATCACCATCCTAGTCACGAGGGCAGGTCACATTTAAATCTTAGAGGCACTGTTTTGCATGAACGAACAAGAGCAGCCAGTTCTTCCTTGGTGAGCAATACTTCCAGCAAAGGTGAAAGTCAAGATATAAAACAAAAATCTGATGCAAGGTGTGTTTTGAGCATAGAATCCACAGGTACTTTTTGCCTCCACAGATCACTCAAGAAAAATTGCAGATGGGTGTCAGTCAGTGCTCCAGCTTTATATATACGTACATACATAAAAACGAAAACTGCATAAATCAGGTGGAAAGATACTGCAGTGACAGATGCTTGAGAAATCCTCCACAGAAAACAAGCCATTATCTCTTTTGTACACAAAGCAGCAGCTCTTTCAATTAGATTTAGAAACAGGGTTAGAAACTGGAGCAGACTGTCTAAGCCATCAACAACCCAGAAGGGTTACACAGTATCCAACTAAAGGGCAATTTAGATCGAGGTCAATTTTTCACTTCAATTATGTAGTATCAATAAAAGGACACATGGGAATGATGCCAAATGTGAATACTGTATCTAGCAATCAAGCTAGAGTGCACAAACAGAAGGAATATCCCTACCTGCTGTGGAAATAAGCCCTCCACAGCTAAGTAAATATTTTTTCTAAAAATAGTCTGTATTCCCAGATCAAATTTTGCTCCCTTTCCTTCATCTCAAAGTGTAATATTCTGCACTGAGAGAAACCAACAGACTGATGATGGTACATGGCTTTCAAAGAGAGGTTTCTAACAGCCAGTTTGGGCACTATCCTCAAAGCCACGCCACTTTGCAATCAGCTCCCCTTCTTCTTTCCTCTTTCTTCCACCTGCTAACAAGTTTCCACACCACAGGACGAGGGAGCTCTTTAAGTTCAGCATAAGCAACACACAGTGCAGCAGCCACACTAGGAAAAATACAGCATTGTCCAGCTTCCCAGACCAAGTGACAAGTCCCTTCTTCCATGAACTGTAAATTTCTTTCTTCCACAAGATTTCCTTCAGAAGCTCCTTGCTCATCCATGCAGCTTTCCTAGCACGTCTACCCAATTTTTTACTCAAGGGAATGCACCTATCCTGGGCTTGGAGGAAGTGGTACTTAAAAATTGACCAACTCTCTTGGGCTCCTTTACCCTCCAGAGTCTTAGCCCATGGGATTCCTGCAAGGAGATCTTTGAAGAGTACAAAGTTAGCCCTGTGGAAGTCCAGAGCTGTAATCCTACTTATTGCCCTACTTCTACCCTGTAAAATACTGAACTCCACCATATCGTGATCACTGTCGCCGAGGCTGTTCCCAAACTTAATGTCCCCAACTAGTCCTTCTTTATTCGTTAATACAAGGTCCAGTAGCACACCTCTTCTTGTTGGTTCCTCCACCACCTGCATTAAGAAGTTATCATCGATGCACTGCAAGAGCCTTTTTGACTGACCATGCCTAGCTGTGTGCGCTTCCCAACAAATATCAGGGTGATTGAAGTCACCCACGAGTACCAAGGAGTGTGTTCTAGACGCTACCTCCAGTTGCCTGTAGAAGGCCTCATCAACATTATCTTCTTGGTTTGGTGGTCTATAGTAGACCCCCACAACAGTTTCACCCCCCTTTGCATGTCCCTTAATTCTTACCCACAAGCTCTCAACCTGCTCTACCTCACCTCCTGGACAGAACTCAATACGTTTCAGTTGCTCTCGCACATAAAGAGCAACGCCACTGCCTTGCCTTGTCGGTCTGTCCTTCCTAAAGAGTACATAGCCATCCATGACAAAATTCCAGTCATGGGACTGGACCAGTTCACATACACACCTTTATATACATGGAAGGAGATAGTCAAACCCAGTGTGAGTCCAGCTTCAATCACAGTCAGCTGGGAAAGATGAGCGACGTGCTTTGACTAGAAAAGCCTATGTGGCACGATGCGCAGGTCCCACTCAACACTGCAGGCCAGTCAAGAACATATTATGAATAAGTAGCTTCATGAGCATTTAGGAAAATCACCATGCCACTGTCCCTATTACCAGTATGAAAGGAATGGTAACAATTGGTTAGCTGCAGTTTGAGAGTTTAGTGAGTGTAGAAAATGTGGTGTATAAAGGAGGATTGCTTCACCAGTAAAAAATATTTTAAACACTTCTGATGAAGGAAATTAAAAACCATTCAGCTAGATGAACCACAATATCAAAATCCTTTGACAATTAGATGAATTTTCATCATACTTATATTGCCACTGATTTAAATGGAACTGCTCACAACTTTACGGTGATGCACACACTCAGAAGGTTTGCTGGATCCATGCTAATAAACAGACAATCTTCCAGGACACTTTCAAAACAGATTATCAATGTTTTCAAACTCTGCCTCAACCCTAATGTGCTCTGTTTTGCAAATGAACCTATGCAGACAGATTTGAATCAACGCAGAATCCCTATGAAGCCCATGGGACTTTATGCTATGCAGTTAATAGCACAGCAAAGCAGGAGTCTCATTTGCTTCTTGGTAAACACAAAGGTCAGTTTCTTACTGTACACATCACAGGCTGCCTTGTTAAAGAGGGAGGCATGGTACTTTCCACCTAAAAGTCAGGGTATGTGACAAGCTATTGACAGTTTTGAGTGGAGTAGAAGCTGCTTCTTCAGCTGTTTCTTTCAGTAATAAACTCGTTTCTCCATAAAACTGTATATAAACTGGTAATTTGTCTTGGTGCTAAGACAAATTAAATCATGTTGTATCATAAAAGCAGGATAAAGTCGTAGAAAATAAATCATATTACAGGCCTTCTGGTTCAAATCACCACATTCAGGCTGCTATTTAAATGTCAGTCACATTTATTCAGTGGTTCCCAGGGGAACCTCAGATGGGGCCATTCCCAGCATTTTTGTTCATTTCTTTCCCTATGAAATTACTGCTTTCTGAAAGCTTAGTTTTGACTGTGCCTTACAAGAGCCATATTATGCAATGAATGCAGTCATGTGGAAACAAAGCTCATGCTATTTTAAAACAACTCTGTCAAAATGCCCCAGACTGTCTAATCTGCATCACCCAAAACGAACCTGGTGGGTTTAAAACTGTAAACAAACCTGTAGGAAGCAATAGTCTCTCGGTCACACTGACATAGCACTAATGGCAGAGGAGTCTACAGGCCTAAATATAAAAGGGGCCATTTGGTGGCACAGCACTTAGTTGCCCATTTCTGGAAAAACACTCTGGAGCAATCTTCTTAGCTCCAGGATGTCTGACAGATTTGCAGCAGCACAGTTAACACTCAAATGGGGTTAATTCTTCTTAGGTGCTCTGTGGGTAATAGCAGTAAATGAATAATCTAACCTGCTCCATGCTTGTCAGCCTAACATCTTGCAATTCTGCATGAATGTCACAACTTCCAGACTCAAACTCCTTTTACAAACAAAAGAATATATCTTTTAAACTTTATGATGCTGCACAGAGGTAAAATTGTTACAAGTTTTTTCTGAAAGGCAAAAGAGTGAACACTCCATTCATTCTAGAAGCAGCAAAGTTTCCTCCTGCTTTTCAATGACTCATTGCTGTTGCAGCTAGTGCATGGAATTTGACAGGCATTAAGGTCTTCAGCACAGCTTCTAGTAAAAAACAGAATGGCAGTATCTCATACAAGTTAGTTTGATACTGTACAGGTCAAAAAATGATGAACGAAAACAAAATGCTTATGTTGTATAAAACAAATCAGACAAGGAATTAACATAATTTGAAGTTATGCTATGGAAAGCAGACTTCCTCCGGGTGAAAGCAAATCTTTCATGTAATATTTAAATTGTGCAACAAATTTTCATATTTCTAATGGCAACTTTATCTTGTATTAATAATATTGTACACTTAGAATCATAAGCTCTCTGTGTATAAGGGGTACTAATATTACAACAAGAATAATAGCATAAAAGATAGAAAGAAACTAAACCAGAGACTTCAAGACCTCACAATGCTAAATTGGGTTAAAGGACACAGCAACCTGAGAAATAACTTGAAATTGTTCCTGGTATGATGGCAGAACACCATACACAAGTTCTTAGGTGAAGAAGAACCAAAGGAATAATCCAGAATTTTTTAAACTTCTGCTCTCTTTGGCCCTGGGAAGCTTCATTCATACAAGCAACTTCAATCCACGTCTCACCTGGGGCTTAATCCCCAGTCAAAAGGATTACTCCCTAGAGTATTGTCAGCACAACTAAATCCTGGATTTCTCACTCATACTGAAATCAAGCCAATAGACAGATCAGTCTTGCAAGCTACTTGTGAGTCATTCTCATACATGAATGTGTCTTCGTGGCCTGCATAAAAACAATCTGTGAAAGTCGAGGTTGGGCCCAAAACCCCCTGGGTCATCTGATGTCAGGCTGCTAAATCTGGCATGAGAAACTTAATATTTTGGTTCCAGCCAGCTAAAAAAATCTTTCTTCCTTCTAAATGACAGTATTGCTGACATTCAGGGTGAAAGTGTCATCTGAAAGACAGAATGGCATGCACAGACCTTTCACACCATGCTCCCTCCAAAAATGATGCTTACCTCTGCTGCTGCAGAGGGGTACTCGTTAGTTTACAATAGTGGAGAACTGAGACTTCTATTATTAGAAAGGCAACTTCAGTTTGCCTGCTTCTCAAATGTGGGTTGCACAGACACCGTAACCTTTATTTTCAGTATCAAAACTCTCTCTGCCGCAATGATGATTCCTGGGCTTCTGAGAGCACGGTAGGTAACAGGGGAGAAATAATCAAGCAGCTGCAGCAGAGCACTGCAAGATGGGCTCGGGCACCCTTAACTGCTCCTTACCGCATCTGTCATGAATACAGCAGGTTTCTTGAGATGTTTATGTTACCAATGATGCAGCGCAATGTGGTATGAAAGGTGAGACACAATGTCATCTGATGCCTGCCTGGGCCCATGCAGGACTTGACATAGCCCGCTGCACTCAGAGCCATAACAGGTATTGGTGCAACTGCAAGGCATTGAGAATCAGAAAATTTGGATGAATTCTTGCATTAGGAATCATTCTTTCAGGAACACTTCCTAACAGTGCAACAAGAAATGAGATGCAAGAAATGAGACGGATGAGAAAGGGAAAAAGCACAGGTGCTGAAAAGTGTCACAGCCACTTATCTTGTGTCCCTGCACCCACAGACTGCTGACAGTGACCAAAACTGTTGCCTGAAGATACATGCAATGACAATTCGTAGGAAATATCCAGGGACTTTGCACTTAGTCGCCGAAAAAAAAAAAGAGCACATTACTCTGGTCTTGGTCTGAAATCTCTAAATTTAAAGAAATTCCCCAGACTTCTATGAAACCATTTTAGATCTATCTCCACAACACGCCGAGTCAGAGCCCCACTCAGCAATGGTACCCGTACGGACGGCAACACGCAGATTTTGTGTTACGAAACAACTCGAAGACTGGTGGAACGTCCACCCTGACCTTCCTGCCGCACGATGCCGTGCCCCGAGCAGCCGGACCGAGCCTCACCACCCGGACGGCAGCTGTGGCCGGACAACCCGAACAAGGTCATCTTCGCTGGTCTAGAAGCCGGGCTGAGGAAAGGCGGAGGGGGAGCACGGTGCGCAGCCCCCGG
>JAVFHW010077313.1:676-18883 GCA_032159205.1 Eurystomus glaucurus suahelicus | reverse complement strand
CCTGACGCTCTTCCGATCCTCCGTAAGGCCCTCCCCGGGGTGACCGGCCCGGCTCCCCCGCTCCGGTCCGGGCCACAGGCTTGGGGTTCCTCGGCCCTCCTCTCCCAGCGCGGACCTCGGCCTCGCCTGGGCAGCATCCCCGGCGAGCAGGGGTGCGCCCGTGCCCACGGGACATCACCCGCAGGAATCAGCCGGAAGGGCAGGAGCGGCCGGAGCAGTGCCGAGGACAAGGGGAAAGCGGCAGCAGAAGGAAGATGAACTGGTCCGGATACCTGAAGAAACATTTGTAGCCGGGCCGGCTTCTAGCGGCCTGGTTTGCCTCGGACCACAGATGGTAGTCGAGCCCCGGCTATTTGGGATCTCTCAACAAGTGTTTTTTTCTTCAGTGTCAGTGATGGTAGAAAAGCACATCTAAAGCCTGCCCCATCTTACATGCTAGTGTGGCTGCTGGCTGGAGGGTAAAAGCCTTCCAGACCCAGATAAAAGTCGTGTACTTCGGCAGTTCAGTGTTAAATGCTAACAGAACAGGACTTAATTATTAGGCTCTGTCAGCCACAGACTAAACAATGTGAGCAATGTGATCCAAACAGAATGATCCTTCTCTAGAGGCTGGACCAGTCACTGCACTTGCATGCTGCAAATTAGCACAGCTGAGATGCGCACTTGTACAAAGCTCTTACCAGCTGGTTGAAAGCAGCCATGCTATGTTGGCTTTGTAAATCCGTGACAACAAAGACTCAACACAAGCTAGTTAGACGGAATGACAGTATTTTCAGAAGTACATAAAGCTGTTTCTAATCTCTGCATGGACTTGCTTTGCTAATCTCTCTGCACACTGAGTGTGTGTGGTGCACTTAGCCGCTCTGCCCTGACACACTCTTCAGGCCCATATACTGTCTCAGCTCTATGAGGTATGGAGGAAGCAACAGCAGCACATACACATACCTGGGCATCCAGAGGAAGAGCAATGCCTCCAGATCATCGAGTTTTACTGGCTTTATGTGGTTCTTGGAAGCGACTTGCAATGAGGAAAAAGATCTTGAACGTAAATCACATCAGCGCTTTTGGCAGTATTACCAAAGTTGTCCATCATGAAATATGGCAAACCAAGAACTTCTCTGCTCACTGTGAGATTGGAGATTCTAACAGCTTTGTCCTGGGTACACGAGGAGGAACTGCTTTCTAGCCTAGTCCCAAATTTGCATAGAAACACTGCCATTCACTTCAGCGTTAATATATTAAAGGATGAAAAATGAGACTGTGGAGATTCCAGGCAAGGAGTGGGAGTTTCTGGTGCTTGCCATTGTGCTTTTGACAGAAAATTCCCGTTGTAGCTAGTACTTGGGAATGGGGTCTATATCTGCAAACACAGAGAGGGACAAAAAGGGGGCCTATAAAAATAATAGATATCGTAATTTTAATTACTTACATAAAATGAAGAATATCATTCTATGTTACTAAATAACTGGAATTGAATGATTATATTTTAGGATCTGGCATTTACAGGCTATTTCAAAAAAGTACGCTTCTGTCCGCTACAAATTTTATGTGAAAATTGCATGGATTAAAAGGGTGAGTAAGATACCATGTGGCCACAGAAAGGTCCACGAAATCCAGTTTCTGGATGAAAAGCTGGAGAATCAAGGCCTCATGTGCAAAGGTATTATGCCCTGGCAGCTCCCACTGCATGTGTATCGAAATTACTGCTAGCTGCCTGGCTATAAATCAGACAAAAAGTAGCTGAATGTCCTGACTTGCTTTATATTACTGGCCATGTATATTTGTATTCTCACAGCTGAATCTAACACTTCTACTTGTGCCCACATTTCTTTTTCCTTTCTTTTTTTCCCTAAAACATCTATATTCCTGGGAGTGGAAAGTATTATCTTTATTAAAACATAATTTCTGTGTATCAGTGTCAATGGATTTAAAACTACTTTAGGTAAGTTAAGTAGTGGCACTTGTTGGCCAAAGAGAATTTAGTGTCTCCTCTTCAGTACATCATGTCATTTGTGACTTCTCCTGGAGCAATCTATCTGAACAATGCTTTGGAATCAGCTTCAGTGAGATCACTTCTGTTTTTAATAAACTGTGGTGAATAATAACAAATGAAGTTTCCATATAAAACATCACATCTCATTTTAAAATATTTGTGTGTATTTATGAGATCTACATGTATATATGTGTATCTGTACATACATTCCAACTCCAACACCCATTTTAATGTGAATAAATGCAATAGGCTAAGCACTTTTTAATCTATATGGCAAAATAAAATTATAACAAGAAAATAATAAATTAAGAAAATGTCAGTGTTGCACATCCAAGCAATAACCAAATGCAGTAAATGCTTTTGTGGGTGCAACCCTAATCTCGTCTGTTGTAAACACTGTTATGACTCTAGATTGTTAATCACTATTGTTCTTACATAACACATGGCTGATTCTGCAAATTCAGAGCTGCATGCTACTTCCAGCAACATTTATTTGCATTATCTGCTGATTTTAAGAGCAAAAATCTTTGCAAACTTAAACCTGTCACGCAAGTACAATGGGGACTCACTCGTGTGTAGGAAATAACTCATCTGCTACAAAAATAATTACATTTTTGATTACTGAAGAGCTGTAATGTGACCTTGTAAGTACTGATAGTGTGGTAAAGATCATACAAAGGCTGTGTTTATTAACCTACCTGACAATATCCTTTCAAAGAATTTAGAAGAACAAGTTTCTTCTCTGTTCTGCTAGTTGCCCAGTTACGAATCCCTCAGGTTTTTAAAGAAGGCAAAGAAGAAAACAGGTAAAAAACAAACAAACAAACCTACTCATACTTGATCTTCAAAGAAGCAACTGATTTGAGGTAGTTCATATGTTAAGCTACTGATTCAAGACACTTGATGTTCAGAACCTCTGACAAGCAAGCACTGTCAGAGTTATTGAGGCAGAACATTTATGAAAACTGTACCTTGGCTTTCTCTAACAGAATGCACAGATTTTGCAGTTTTGGGGGGAAATGTGTCATCTAAACTGTGTTACTTAGCAAAACATGGCGTAAAAATCTTTTTCAGCTATCTAGATAGTAAATAAAATCCCTGTAAGTGTCATTGTAGCAATTTGCAGCTCGCTACAGTGTTAAGTCTAATGGCAGAACAAGTTTAATGTTTTGCAATATTTGAATGTCAGGTGCGATCAGCATTCCCTTTAATACCCAGTCTATGCCTTATTCCTATTTGCTTTGCACCCTGATTTCAATCTTATGTTCCTGTTACTTCATCTGGGCACAGATAAACTAAACTTCCCCAGTTTTTATCAAAATCCTCATTTCATTCTTTTTCAGTGATGTTTTACTCCTATTGTCTGGCTTTTCTTAGATTCTCAAGTTCTCCCCCATATTTTCCTTCAAGGAGATTAAATCCATTTTACAGATAGAGTAAAGAGACAACACAAGTAGACCATTGCAAGGCTTTGGGGGTTAGTCTGCTTTCCATTTCCAGGAGGTGAAGATGCCGAACTCCAGACGCCTTCAGGCTCTCTCTACAGGTACAGTATCTGCCAGGGTCTTTGCAAGACCAACAGTGGTAAAAATCTAGGAACCTTCCTTCCAGCAGTCTGGTGAGATTGAGCTGCCCCATTCTGTTGTAACTCCTTTCATAAGTAAGATGACCTAAGGATGCAACCCTGCTGCACAAAACTTGAGCTCTACCAGTACAAACTGAACCTGCAGCAGCACCCTCTTAACATGTACTGGAGAACTTCAGTCAAAAAGAATGGCATTATTGTCTCCTCAGCTTTCTTTGTAAATCTCACATCCAAATTCTGAGCAAATATCTCTTTTAGAAGCTATACGTTGCTACTATGCAAGGTGGTACAGCTATTCTCATTCTGAAAGTCGTTTTGTGAAATAAGTGGAAAAATTCATTTCAGTAGATCCTGAAGAATTTGATCCATATGGTTTTTCAATACAAGATCCTTTTTAGAAGGTTTGGGGTTTTTTAGTCCTTAAAACTCAGTTAGCTAATATTTCAACAGCACAAAGGGTTGTAAGGTGTAATAAAATCCCTTGATAATTTGCCTACCAAGACACAATAAAATGATAAAAATACAATGAAAACATTACAAAAAAACTACTTGAGCCAGATAATTCAAAAAACTAATTCCAGGAGAAGATGGTGTGGCTACATATTCTAGGTCCTGCAGAATGTGCAGTGGAAGCAAGTCACTCTGTTCAGCATTTAAGTAATGAAAGTACATTGAAATCCAAAGATCAATGTAATCAAACAGAAAATAAACCATCAGACATTATGAATAAAAGTTTTCAGACTAAGTAACACAGAAATACCAAAATGTACTTAGAGTACTCAGTCATATTTCACTGGGGAAGAATTTGGATATTTATAAAGTTAATTATGGTGCTCTGTCAATGATTTTATGTGAAATCTTTGTTGATATTACCCTCATAATGCTTGTATAGAACAGAAAAGCATAAAACAACTGTATAAATAGGAATTCAAGGCCCTGGAAAAGGTTTCATTAGTCATCCATAATTGCTCAGGAACTGTGTAGCTCAGTCAGAAATTACGTCAGAAACAAAGACTTACATATCAGAGTCCTCATTTGAAATCTGATCTGAGCTATTCTCTCACAGGTCAGCTAGCAAAGATGGGAAAGTTCAAGGGGTATAAATCAGCAGGCACTGAATAATCGTATAAAAGTTAGACCAATGCTTAATTTAAAAAACAGTCAAACATCATGGTCATGATGTTTGAAACATCAAGGAAACATACAAATCTGTTATTGCAACATCTCCTAAAAAAATTGATTCCTCCATTGATTAGGAAGTATCTTGGCAGCTTCTGAAAGTAAGAGGGAACACAAAACATAGGCAATAGGTTCCAAGCAAGGGAAGACTGAAACATATAACAAGGAAAGAAGCCGGACAGAAAAATGTCGATAACCCTATTCTAGTTTGGCTAGAACAGAACTAATCCTGTGCCACGATTTTAACTTTCAGCTCAGTCTCTTCTAACTAACTGCCCTTCCTGAAGTTAGTGGCATCTTTTTTCAGTGTCTGCTTCTAGCAGATAGTTTACAGTTACTCACAGGGACCGGAGTGTGCAGAAAGCCGCTTGCTTATGCTTGTTCCTATAGAAACCAAGGTCACTGCTAAATTTTCTGTACCACATTGCAGGGTGCAGAAAGTGAAAGGCCGCACCTGTGGGAAGGAGCAGCCAGGACAGGTGACCCTAACCTGACCAACGAGGTATTCCATCCCATCTATGTCATACTGAGTATAAAGCTGAGGGATCACAAGGATGTAGCTCGCTTCTTCCATGGCCAGCATGCAAGGAAGCCTCTGTCTGTCCATTCTGCCTGTGATCCCAATCTGTGTTTTTCTGAATCCAGTTCCAGAATCCAGCTCCTGAATCTGGTTCCCATCTGGGGCTTCTCCAGTGCCTGCTTTACGGCATTGGTGGTAATGGTGACGTCATTGCCATCAGGAGGGTTGGGTTTATGATTGGTTTTGTATATATTTCATTTCATTGGTATTATTTTTCATTAAAATTGTTTCATGTTTCTTTTCCAGCCTATAAGTCTCTCTCTCTATTATTCCCTTTCTTTTCCCCTTTGGGAAGAGAGAGGGGTCAATAGAGAGCACCTGCCCTATGTCTAGTTGCTGACCCAGTCCTAACCCTTGAAAACCCACATCCTCTTTTCTTTTCATTTCACTTTGCACAAACCAATAAAATACAGCAGGATTGAACAGCATTGTTCCTATCAGTTAAGTGTTATTATTCTTCCAAACACAGTAGTTTGCAAATTAAATAAATTTCATGTTTATTTCAAGCATGACACAGCTTACCCAAGTTCAGTCCTCCCAGTAGATTTACACTTCCAAATCATCTATCTCTGGTCTCACAGATTTACAACTTCAGTTTTCTTTCTTGATAGACAATTGACAGGTGAGGTTTCCTGTCAAGTCCAATGAGTTCTTTATTACACAAAGCTTAACTGGGCGCAATACCAGTACTCTGATAGTATACTCTCTCAACACGTGTTTATTAAAGCACTTCAGGTTTTTTGTCACTGTGCTCAGCAGAAAGTAAGGTCTTAATACCTTGCTAACAAGCATCTTTGTGCTTGTCTTAGCTGATGAGACCCTCTCCTGTCTTAGCTGTCTTAGCATGTTTTTGCTAAGATTATTGCTGAGTGCTGTCCTATCTGTTTCCAAAGTTACTTACGTAGTTCTCTTTCATGTTAAATGAGGTCTGTTCTTAATCCCGCTGTTATGCACCTATGTCTTGCCTTGTCCGCTTTAATTCCATATTTGAAAAATGCAGGACAACACAATAATGAATCTTGTCTTTGTGGTTTACTACTGCAGTAAGCTAAAAAGTTTCTGTGAATAGCTCCACTGGCTATGCAGAGATAGGCATGGTTCTTGCCAAGCTTCAGGTCTCCTTTAATTTTAGCTTTACCAGTTGTTATATAAGTAGTTAGATCCCTCATTCCCTGGATGCTGGCTAGTCTGTGGAATAAATAGATCTTTAAGATACACAAATAATACTAATTTTCAGCCACCTTCATTTTTTTGACCACAAGTTTTTATCCAGGTTTTGCAGCAGCAGCCATGGCATCATAACAACCAACAAATATAAGAAAAATGCTTGCAGACAAGACACAGCCTTTAGCCAGTAGATCTAGCACCAGTTGTAGCTAGGGCTGCTAGCAGTACAGAATAACCTAGCTCAATTTCAGAGATGCCAGAGCATTTTACACAGCTCCTCTACTTGTGTACTTGCTGCGCTGCCTAGACATTGGTGTCCCAGTAGGACAGAAATCTTGGAAGTGAATTTTGGATACCTTCAGATTGTTTCTTGTGCAGGCAGGAGGCATGCATGCATATGTGAGTGTTTATGTGTGCAGTGGAATAAGAAATGTGCCTTAGGCATGCAGGTAGCTTAGATTTTTGAATAAAAAATTTAATCTGGAAGAGTCCAGGCTTAATTGCTTATGTTCTGTCACTTGCCTATTTGCAACAGATTATCAGCTATTATGCTGTGCAGATGTTAGCACGGCCACATGCTCAACTCCCAAGAGGCAGAGCACAGAAAAAAGGTAAGCATCATTTGTTCATGATGAAATTAATGAGTGCTCCTTGTGTTTGTAAGCAGTCCTTCACAGTACCATATCAGCAAGACTGTCACAAATAAAGGGCTGCAGCAAGCATCACCTTATTTCGGATAACTTAATCTAATGTATGTTTAGTGATAGATTTCATGTTTGTTTCATTGTGGCTTACATTACATATAGATAAATAATGATCTGTTTAGATAGAGATTGTGCAGAGTGAGAACTCATCACAATTGCTTGGATGGACTAATAGACATATATATATGCTGCAAAATTCTTGCTCAGTTTTTAATTTCTGTGCTATAATTCCAGTTGTACCTGAGTGATTGGTTTATATTTGCTTTTATTTTTAGTCCATTAGAGATGTTTTAATATGTTTTAACTTTAAGAAACTTTTAGCCTATTATTTTTGTCTCATTGTGATGCACATGCAGCTAATACAAACTAATGTAGACCTTCTAAAGAATCTTTTCGCTCTTCAGACTATAAGCCCTGAGAACCAGTGGCTGACCAGTTTTTCCAGACTTTCTGCTCATCTTTCGAATTTATTATCTTTTGCAGAAGAATAGGTTGGTTAATAGAGGATAAAACATTCTAGCCTGGGGGATGGGGCTGGGGAGAATTGCAGAAACACTGGATGGAACTGAGGGACATCCAATGTACTCTTTTTTAGAGACATTATTAAAGTGAAAATATGTTCAGAGGTTTAAATTACCAGTGCAGTCAGCAACCAAAGTTTCATAGCAAATTATATTAGAATATGAGCTTTAAAGAACAAACATCTCTTCCAGCTCTGCAGCAACAGCTGAAGCAGTGAATTCTGGTTCAGTGGTGTGCCATTAACTCTTAACCTCTGTCAGAATAAAATGTACAATTTCTTGCCCACATACTTGTGTTTCACAGTATTACTGCAAATCTGTGTGAGGTTTGGGGAACTGACTTGTCCTTCTGTACTATTGAACGTCCAGTAATAACTAATCAGACAGCACTAAATCATATTGTGTCCGGTTGTTTGTATCATTGTCTACAGGTTCAGAGGCTACCACAGCTGTGCCTGTTTGATGTACAAAGAATTATTATCTGCCACCTTTTACACAATTCAGTAGAGAAGTTCACGAACGTTATCACCTGTTCCCAGAAGTACTTAAAGCAAGACTGATGTTAAGACATTAATGCAAGCATATGGCTCCACAACCTTTAAAATTAACAGTAGTTTGGTGCAATTACAGAAAGAGTGTTTCTGTGGCTTTTGTCTGGATCACATAGGCCAGATGAGGGACAACAGAAGCAACAAAAGAGCACTGGCATACTCAAAGACTTCAGCTGAAATATCTTAATCCTGACCGGCTGCTTTGGATATTTAGTAGTGTGAATGAAACACCTAGATCCTTCTCCCTCTTTTCCAAGCTTTAGGGTTTTGGTGGAGTTTTTTTTAATGGTTCTTTGTTTTTCATTTCCACTAGTAGTGTAAGGATTACTAGCTCCAGTAACAACCTTGCAGTTATTATAATCTAAGAATGCTATGTCCTGTACCATGCAACTGATCCCAACTAGTAGTGAGCCAGGGGCGTCAATCACAAATGCATGTGCCTTGAGTTTCTAGCCTAGTTCAAGCTGAAAAGAAGAGACCTTTGCTGTGAACCATACATCATGACCCCATTAAATGAAATGTTCCTAGCCTCACTTGGTTTGGTCCTGTAAAAGCATCTGTGTTAATAAGAGCCTTGGATGCCCCCCCCTTTCTCAGCCCCGTGTTACCCTCCCCTTAGTGAACAAACTCACACAGATCACCAGGTAAGAGAAGCTGGAACGGGAAGACCATCCAAACCAGAGCTTGGCATCATCCACACAGCTTTCACTTTATAGTTTCCTTTCTGTCAATTAAGTTACCAGTACACTTTTCTCAGCTGTCAAGATGATTAATATTCCATCTTTTCCCTGCACAAGAGGAGCTTTCAGAATTCCAGTACAGGGGGTTTTGTCCCATTTGTATGGTTGGACTTGAGTTATAACAGGGTTTGTATAGGAAGGGAAGAGCTGACCACCAATGCATTTCCAGTGTCTACAACAAAGTCATAGTATGAATGAAATTGGTTATATAATTGATTCGGAATCACAGTTTGGACTAACCTCAAGGCTTAAACTAGAGAGAAAATGAAAAAGGAATAAATTCTGCTGCTTCTACAAAATAAGTAGTTAAAAAACAAGTCCTCCACCTCCACTGACTACGAAGACCAAGAAACAGTTCTGCTCTTATGCTGTGGAAACAAAGATCCCTCCTCTCTTCCCTACGGCATCTACTCCTTTGCTACAGGGCTTCTCAAACATTCTCCCCAAAAATGCAACAGGGTAACAAACAAAAATGTTGTGGGATTATCAAGCTGTATTTTCTCATAACCTTTCCTATACCTGCATAGGGGAATTGGTGCAATCTAAGCAGGCAGTGTGGAACAGGCAGAGTTCCCATATACCTCTTCTGATCATGCACTGCATTGTAGAGGAGACAGAGCCTCACAAAAGCAGGCAGCAGAGTCCTGCCAGAGCACAATATTCTTTTAGAGAGGCTCCAGTATTTAGACTACAGTAATGCAGATAGCAATGTGAGTGTTCAATAACCTGTAAAAATAAATATAAATGCCCCACAAGAAGCAGAAGCAGAAAGTCAATGACAAAACAGTGAATTTTAAGCACTGTGCAAACTTCTCAACCCATCCTTTGCTGAGCAACCTAAAGAGGTCATGGCTATTGCTTAGCCTATGTTTTATAATATAACATGATCTCTGGGATTCTGCAACACATGGTCTCTTTGAAGCAATGGATAGCTCATTTCATTCCTTCCTCTCTGGATTATAGTGAAAAGTTACAGTTTTGTGTTTCGTGTCCTACCTCCAGCATGTGCACCACCAACAAACACACTTATTCCAGAGTACAGCTGTTGAGGAGAATACACAAATTAGCCAGTTCTCATTAATCTGCTTGTGCCGGAGGTTTAATATCCAAATATTTCAGGGATTCACAACTACTTCTACCCGTAATTTGAGAACCATGCATTTTTTCTACACACTCTAACCACATTTCTCTATTCTTATATAGTCATCTGTGTAATATTTGAAGCACCAGTCCTTGCACAAAATAAATGTTAGGCAAAAAAAGTGTCTTTTACTATTCAGTGGTGGATTATACAGTCCAAAGACACAGTATTTAGCAAACTCATAAGCATTTTCCCAGCTTTTCAAATGGTCTAGCCTTCGTCTACTTTATGTTCAAGTGTGATGTCACAAGGGTAAACCTATGTTGTGTTGTGCAACTGATTTGCATGAAGGTGCTGCCGTATTGGAGTCTATGGAAATTTCCATAAGATAGAAAGAAATAGACATTCTCAATTCATGTAAGCATATTGAAAACAAGAAGAAAAAAAAAGCCAATTGTAGACATTCAGGAATAGCATTCTACTCATCTGACTATAGGTATGTACAGCAGAGACATAGAATAATAGAATAGTTTGGATTGAAAGGGACCTTAAAACCCACCTAGTTCAACCTGCTTGCCATGGGCAGAGACACCTTCCACTAGAACAGGTTGCCCAAATGCCTATCCAAGCTGGCCTCAATCCGGGGGACCAGCTCCAATTTTTAGGGAGGGGGTATGTACAACTTCTCTGCGCAACCTGTTCCAGTGGCTCACCACCCTCATAGTAAAGAATTTCTTCCTAGTATCTAATCTAAATCTACCCTCTTTCATCTTAACATCTTTACCCCTTGTCCTATTACTACAGTCCCTGATAAAGAGTCCCTCCACACCTTTCCTGTAGGACCCCTTTAAGTACTTGAAGGCTGCTATAAAACCTCCTCTTTTCCAGGCTGAACAACCCCAACTCTCTTAGCCTCTTCTCACAGGAGAGGTATTACAGCCCTATGATCATCTTTGTGACCCTCCTCTGGACCCACTTGAAAAGGTCCATGTCTTCCTTACATTGGGTGCCTCAGAGCTGAATGAACAGAGTAACTCCAGGTGGATCTCACAGAGGTGGACTAGACGGGGAGAATCACCTCTCTCAACCTGCTGGCTACATTTCTTTTGATGCAGCCCCTAGGCTGCGATTGGCTTTCAGGACTGCAGCCACACATAGTCAGTTTTGCATCCACCATCAACCCCACATCCTTCTCTGCAGGGCTGCTTTCAGTGCACTCATTCCCAGCCTATATTTGTGCTTGGGATTTCCCCAACCCAGGTGCAGGACCTTGCACATGCCCTTGTTAAGCTTCATGAGGTTGACAGAGGCCCACCTCTCAATCCTATCAGGGTCCCTCTGGATGGCATCCCTTCCCTCCAGCATGTTGACCACACCACACCACACCACATAGTTTGGTGTCATTCATAGACTTGCTGAGGTTACATCTAAGATATTTCTACCACTCTCTTTTTACTTAACAAAAGGGAGTATTTACTCCCGGAGCAGAAGTTACCTGATATATCTGTCTACATTCAGATGACATGAATTGCCTTCCAGATACACCTATTCACTCTCAATGGTAGCCAGTTGAGATGTAGAGTTTTTACAAAGCAAATGTCTAAACTTAGGTGGTAATATTATTGCTGGGGACAGAGGAGAAGAGAAGACAGCACGGATGGAGAGGGGTGAGTGTGGGTTTTTTGCTGTGTTACAAGTACAAAGATATGCAGAAGACTGATTTTCACAATAGTACAGTTTCAAACAGACAAGTTTCATGTTATTGCTAATTGGAGGTTGTATGATTAAACCGGTTGCTGGCACTCATGTATCAGACAATGTTAAGCTCTCAAGACAGAGAATTCAGACAAGGTTTCACAAATTACCCGATAAGCATTTCCTTCCCTAGAGAGACTTTGCAAACTACTATGAAAAGACGATTTAATTAATTACAAAAATTAACCCTAAAATCTCATAATGATGGAGTGGAAAAGGAGAAACTGAAGAGCTAATTGCGCAAATAATTAGAGACAGAAACATTTTAATTCGTGTTGTCTATTTTATTGTATTTGGGGAATCCTTGTAATTTGGAATTTCTTCCTCTTTTTGTTTTCATTAATACCTTTTTTTTTAAATTTGCAGCTATTATTTCAGATACTCTTCTGTCTAATTTACCATTTGAAGACTACAACTACTTGTTGAAAAAGGCACTTTTTTTTTTTTTTTTAAACTCATAAGTGACCTGCATTTTCTGCCCAAGAGCAAATTTAAAGAGGCAAGACTTGATCTGAAGGCTGCTCACATCATATCTGGAAGAAAAGTTCTTGGGATAAGAAATCAATAACCTAAAAATAGATCACACCCTTGGAAGAAAAAAAAATATCTTTCTCATCATGCCTTTTACACATGGCTTGAAAGAAACATCATTTGCGGGTTTGTACTCCGTGCAGCATACCTCTGTGCTCTTTGCCAGTGATACCACATTCTCTACTGATCAGTACATTTGTCTTCTATATATAGCACTGATTTATACTGAGGTTATTCTACACTGCCAAAACAATACCTTAAAATTTGCAAAACCTATGCTGTTATAAACATGCAAATTGATTAAATATTTTTGCTGGAAAGTGTTTCACTTTCTAAAGGAAATATTAGGTGAGAGTGATGAAGCAAGATCAGAGGCTGATGATGTTTTGGGAGAACATGTGAATTAATAAAAGGAAAATGTCAGGAAAGGGATGGTGTCTCTGCTCCCAGTTAAACAAATGTAGGTATGTTTTGCTGAAGTCCCAGTGAAATTTTCATAAGAGATAAACACTGTGTATGTAAACAGCAGACATTGAGTACATATGGTATTTTGTTGAAATGTGCACAGACCATATTTTATAGGTAGATTGTTAGAACAAGGGATACAATTGGGAAAATCAGCCAAGTTTTTAGTAGATTTAGAAGCCTCAATGACTGTGCAAAAGTATTTTTTTTCCAAATATACCAATCTGGATAAAAGGGAGTACTTCTCTCTGCATACTTGAAGGATGTTCTAAAATATGGTTTTAAACTTTTAGGGGTGCAGCCCTTGCTCAGCACATCAAGATAAACATAGTACTGACATTCTGCCCTGAACTCTGCTTCTATTACTTCTTGGTCTATGTTTCTTAAATTAAGCATATCAAAATCAAGTCCATAATACACGGAAAATCCATGTTGACAATCCCTATTTTTGTGCATACTTTTATTTGCAAACTGAATTTTAAGCGCAGTGAGAAAGTCAGGCCTGCTCTAAAGGAGATGGAACCAGTGAAGAACCAGTGTCTTCTCTCAGATTGCATTTGGGTTCTTGAAGTTAAATTAAAAAAAATAAAATAAAGAGGCAGATTCTGCAATGAACTAACTCAAGCATTAAAAACCACTTCTTTAGTATCTTCTTCTAAGAACATTGACTTGCCTTAAGCCTTCTCTGAAGAGAAATGCTTTAGATGCTCCTTTCCATCTCTTGCTTGGTCTTTCAGAGCCCATTAGTGTCTCTGGAACCGCTCAAAGTGGTACTGACCTGCACTTGCCTCTTCCGTAATGCTTTAAAATTGGAAACTGACCTTGGATCATGGGTCATGTAGCACAGTGCTGTCATCAGACCATTCTTAATAATATAATTTTAAATACTCTATCAACATTAAATGCATACAAGACAAAATAGGCTAGCTGCTTGCAGATGTTGATGGAATGCCAAGAGTCTAACCTGATAGTCAGAAATGAACAATTGAAGGAAGCACTTACTGCTTTCCCATTCAACATCCAAGACTTCAGGCAGTACCAAACTATAAATATCTTCAGCTCAAGCTGCTTAAGGTCAGTGGATTAGCATTAAGAATGAATAATCATTAGTGCGTTAAACTCTTAAATCATCACAATTAGTGGCCCTGATTAGAAAACAAAGAAGTATAAAGTAACTGCCACTGATGAATTAAGTCCTTCAACTGTATATTGTGACTCTGTGCTCGAAAAATAATAAGTTAAAATTCTTGCAACTTTTTCTTACAGGTCTTAACAGGTTCTTATTTTAGATCACTTCCAAAATCTCAGCATTGTGCTTTCTGGAGTTAATCAGAAAATAACTCCAAACAATTATTACTCTAAGGAGTATTTTCAAAAACCCCCAGGTCCAAATCTTCCCAGCTTCTATTCAGTATTATCTCTCCATTATGTCATTTTTAACATTACGTTTATCATGTGTGTATATAGTTCCAGTTATGCCTTTATAGAAAGACGCTAAAGAATCGTAGCATATCAGGTAAGGCACTCAATTTATATTAACCATCCAAAGAGTAGTCTTTCACATAAATTTTCAAAGCAGTCTGTGGTGAACCGACCACATGATTTTTCTGCCTTATTAAAACAGTGAGCAAAAAACTCTATTTCCCATAAATCTATTCTGCAATTCCCATAAATCCTCCAAGAAACCAGAAGCAAGATAACGCCAGCCATAAATTTTGAAAAAGTAAACAATCGCTCTCTCTTCCGCCTCACTGCACAAAGGGAGCACATCGCTCCTGCTGAGTGCACCCCCCCCCTTCCCTCCGCCGATGCCGGAGAGGAGCAAGGAGGAGGGGGGGGAAACTGAACTGAGCTGTCAGCGCAGCCCCCTGAAGAAGCCAAGCAGCTAGAGAGGAGGGAGCAGCCACCACGGAGAGCTGCCGGACAGAACTGCTAACTCCCACTGCTGTAGGAATCCGGGGGAGAGAAAGAAGCCGTGAGCCGCCGCCGGCCATGAGTTGCGCAATCACTGCCACCGCCGTGAGCCGCTGCCACGAGCCAAAACTGAAAGAATCCAGAAAAAAAAAGCTGCAAGCTACAGCAAGAAGAAGAAATTGCAACAAGAGGCCATTGGAAGCCGCGTGCTGCAGAAAGCCACGCCGCAGAAGGCCGTGCTGCCAGAAAAGACAAAGCCGACGCCACCGTTGGAGGGAGAGAGAGAAAAAGCTACAAGCTGCTGACGTCATCGAAACAGTCCAGATCTGCCGGTCGGGCATCGTCGCCGTTCCACGGGGACCATCGCCAAATGCCGAAAGGACACACGCACGCACACACACGCACCATCCACACATACAGGTCGTATTTTGACATAATTAAGTCCTTATTTGCCCTTATCTCTCGGTGGGTGAGAGAGGGAGTGAATGGGTGGGCGTGGTGTTCTTTAAAATCGTAATATTTCCATAGAGTAAATAAGGTTTTATTTGAATGTATTTAGTAATAAACTTGTTGGATGCTTGTTCGATCTCCGTGTCTGCTTGCGAGCCTGGTGGGGAGATGTCCCAATTTACCCTCAACCCTTCTCCCTTTGGGAGGTGGTCGGACCTCTGCGCGCCCGACCGCGACACAGTCATTGACAAACTCACAGCCATGAAAGCTGTCTTCCTTTGTGTATTTCCTCATGATCCTCATTCACTAAAATTACTTTCTTACTGTCTTTTTCTTTTTGTCTTTCATAATCATTCTTTTCCTGCATATTTGATCTTCTGGGTGCCATTTATACTTTCATCTTGATTCCTCTTGACAGCTTTCTTACTCTCTAGTTCACATGTTAGATTTGACTGCTTCTGTATGACATCTTTGCCCTTTGCCCTTTCAATTTCTTTCCCTTCAATCACAAGGATGTGGTAGGAAGTTACCCGCATCTGATGGGAGGATACTGTTCTTTCTCATGGGGGAGAGAAAGGAAACCAGAAACATCAATGTCCAAATCACAGAATCACAGAATGCATTGATTTGGAAGGGATATTCAGAGGTCAGCTAGTCCAACCCCCCTGTAGTCAGCAGGGACATCTCTTAACTAGGTCAGGTTGCTTAGAGCCCCATCAAGCCTGGCCTTGAATGTCTCCACAGATGGGGCCACCACCACCTCTCTGGGCAACCTGTTCCAGTGTCCTACCACCCTCATAGTAAACAACTTCTTCCTAATGTCTATTCTAAATCTGCCTTTCTCTAGTTTAAAATCATTGTGCCTCATCCTATGGCTACATGCCTTTGTAAACAGTCACCCCTCAGCTTTCTTGTAGGCCCCCGTCAGGTATTGGAAGGCCACTAGAAGGTCTCCTCAGAGCCTTCTCTTCTCCAGGTTGAACAAGTTCAACTCTCTCAGCCTGTCTTTGTAGGGGGGGGGTGATCCAGCCCCCTGATCATTTTTGTGGCCCTCCTCTGCACCCATTGCATCAAGTCCGTGTCCTTCGTATGTTGAAGGTTCCAGAGCTGGAAATAGTACTCTGGGTGAGGTCTCACCAGAGCAGAGTAGAGGGGCAGAATCATCTCTTGATCTGCTTGCCATGTTTCTTTTGATGCAGCCCAGGACGCGATTGGCCTTCTGAGCTGCAAGTGCACATTGTTGGCTCATGTCTAGCTCTTCACCCACCAGTACCCCCAAGTCCTTTTCCGCAGGACTGCTTTTTATCACATGATCCTCAGCCAGTATTCATATCAAGGATTGCCACAACCCAGGTGCAGGACCTTGCACTTGGCCTTGTTGAACCTCATGAGGTTCACATGGGCCCACTTCTAAAGCTTGCCTAGGTCCCTCTGGATGGCATCCCGTCCCTCTGGCATGTCAGCTGGTATCAACTCAGCTTGGTGTCATCTGCGAACTTGCTGAGGATGTGCTCAGTCCCACTGTCTATATAACTGATGAAGATAATTAAACAGCAGTGGTCCCAGTATGGACCTCTGAAGGACACCACTTGTCACCCATCTCCATCTGGACATCAATCCATTGACCGCTACCCTCTGGATGTGACTGTTCAACTAATTTATTATCCATTGAACAGTCCACCATCAAATCCATGTCTCTCCAATTTAGAGAGCAGGATGTTTGTGGAGGACTATGTCAAAGGCCTTGGAGAAGTCCAGAGAGATGACATCCATCGCTCTCCCCTTGTCCACTGATGTTGCTTTGTTGTAGAAGGCCACTAGGTTGTCAGGCAGGACCTGCCCTTAGTAAAGTCATGCTGTCTGTCTCCTATCACCTCTCTGTCCTCCATGTGCCTTATCAGAGATTCTAAGATGATCTATTCCATGATCTTGCTAGGAACAGAGGTGAGCCTGACAGGCCAGTATTTCCCAGAGTTCTCCTTTTTGCCCTTTATAAAAATGGGTGTAATGTTTCCCTTCTTCGAGTCTCCAGGGACTTCACCTGACTGCCCTGGCTTCTCAAATATCATGGAGATTGGCCTGACAACTACATCAGCCAATTCCCTCAGAACTCTGGAATACATCTCGTCAGGTCCCATAGACTTATGTATGTCCAGGTTCCTCAGATGTCCCCATCTTGCAGTGCTTCAACTCGGGAGGTGTGAGGAGAGACATTGCCAGTATTGAGATCCTCAGCCTTCTCCTCATCTGTTTTTACTAGTTTGCCATTCTTGCTCATCGGTGGGTATGCTTTCTTTAAACTTCCTTTTCTGGTTCACATACCTGTAGAAGCTCTTCTTGCTATTCTTTGCATCCCTTGCCAAGTTCGGCTCCAGCCATGCCCTGGCCTTCCTGACCCCATCCCTAAAGAACTGGGCAGCATTCGTACACTCTCCCCAAGACACCTGCCCCTGCTTGAACTGCCTGTGCAGTTCCTTCTTGCCTTTTAGCTTGGCCATCAGTTCTCAACTCAAATATGCTGGTCTCTTGCCTTCCTTGGTTCCCAAAAAAAATTGCTAAAAAATAGTGGCCTGGGCTTATGGGTTCCTTCAGAGATAAAGGTGGGGGATTAATGACCCCAAATACATTAACATCTTAAAGAGACTGATTACTGCTGTGTCTGGTCTCATTCAATTCACAAGTAAGATTTTCAGGTGTATGTTTCCATCAGATAATGGTTATCAGTTGTAGTGGGTCTGGCTGAGCTGGTTTTCCACATAGCAGCAGTGTTTTTGTGCTGGGAACTAAAAGAGTGTTGATAACACACCCGTGTTGTGACTACTGCTGAGCAGTGCTTGCACAGCACCAAGGCTCTTCCCAACATTCCCCACCCAGTGGGATGGGGTGGGCAAGATCTTGGGAGGGGACACAACCAGGACAGCTGACCCGAACTGACCAAAGGGATATTCCATACCATATGACGTCAGCTCAGCTATAAAGCTAGGGAGAAGG
>JAVFHW010077312.1:40252-55843 GCA_032159205.1 Eurystomus glaucurus suahelicus | reverse complement strand
AGCACAGGTATCTATATTTAGTCAAATGTGATCCTGAGGCTGAAATTACATTTATAGTTTAGAGAGTGAAAGAACTCCTTCCTTAGTAACATGAATGAGCCTAGGCTTTCAGGAGCACGTTACATTTTGATTAATAGATGCCCAGAACTCTTTGTTTTGCCAGCCCCTTGGTAGTCAAATCATTTGGTAGTCATTGTAATAGGAATTCACCCGGGTTTTGGTTGGCTTGGGGGTTTTATGAGAAAAAATAACAACAGTGCTGAATTTCTGGGGGTGTTGCCACAGGCATTCCCTTATCTTTCAGTACAATGAGAGGTGGGCTGCCTTCCACACTGCTCCTCGTTATGAAATGAAGTGGAAACCCTTTGTTGCTGTGCAATTTTCTGTAACTTTTTAAAGGGGCAAGAAAGGATGAAATTGAACATACGTCGTCATTCATTGTGGTAGATGATGTGCAGTTCTGTACGTTTCTTTGGACTCATTTTGTTTGACTGATGTATCTGAGTGTTTTGGAAAATCTTTTGGGGATCATTCCTTGACCATTATGCTTTAAGCATCAAGGGAAATTAGTATGGAGTCATTTAAAGGAACCACTTTCCCAGAAACTACCCTATCATAGCAGTTATACTTCAACAAGAGAGGCAGCACGGTGTTCAGCTCTGCATGTTAAGATGGGCTTGTTTATGGAGCCTTTTGCTAATTCTGATAGGTTATATCCTAGAAAAAAGCAAACATCAAAACCCTATTGATTTGCTTGAAACACAAAACATGTCAGTATCATTCTTGTAAAAATTCATACTGCTAGGGAACAAATGGTAGATTTATCTGAACTCAGACTGAAATTAAAAGAAAAAAGATTTAAAAAATCTTTCTGTTGTAACCTTAGGTCTGTGGACAATCTGTTTTCAATGTAGAAATACATACTGCTTAATACTTAAAATTGTCCCAGTACATGTTTTCAAGATCATTTCCTGGACTTGTTCAGATAACCAAATACAACACCTTCATCACCACCTAATTGCCTCAAACAAAATGTGCATAAGCAAGCTTATGCACAGTGGTATCATTCAGATTAATGGAAACAGCAAAGGGGAAACATTTCCATTCTTAAATTGAATCCAGACAGTGAACGGACTCCCACATCTACAGCTTAGAATTTTGTTTAAAAAAAAAAAAAAGAAAAAGAAATAAACTCCCAAACATTTTATGTGCCCTCTGTTTGCTGCAATCACTTTGTCAAAATAAGTGCTATAACTACATCACCTGAAGTTACCACTGTGTTTAAGGCCTACTCCTGTTGGACTGAGAGTGTTTGTCTCTTTTAAAGTCATGTATTTTCTCTCTCCAAAGCAGTGTTTCTCAAACTGTGAAGCCGGTCTCTCTAGAGAGGCTCCATTCTCTTCCAGAGAAGACTAAAGCAATTCTAGGAAAAAGAGCTGAAAAAAAGAGGACTTTCTGAAATGGTATCAGAGCTGGGTGTTGAATACCCAGTGCAAAACCAAGTATTCGTTGGATGCATTTCTCATCCCCCAGCCCAGTGAGAAACTGGCCGTTAAAAGACAGAAAAGAGAACAGCCACCTCTTACCACGTAATATGTTAAAGTAAAAATGCATTTACTTTTTGGTAAGACCTGTATCTTTCCCAATTTTCCATCAAGATATATATTTAATGTCCTTAACTCTGTATAGGAATAGAAAATATAGTCAGTTTGAATATAGTGTAGTGGAGAGCATATCAATTCAACAAAGATTCCACAAAACACTCATTTTTGACCTTTGAACCCATAGATGAGATTTGAATTCCCATTGCTAACCGCTACAGGTTCACTGGTTTCTCTGGTGTGTGTGGAACAGGATAACGGTGTGAGGAGCTGGAAATGGAAAGAGTATGCAAGCACATGCAGGTGTAAGCACACATGAACTTTGGGATGTATTGCAATCTGTGAGGGCGCTTCAGCACTGTGTGTGATCTGTATAAATAGGAACCATTCTGCAGATCGTTTTCTGTTTATTTTACTGACTGTCACTCCCATAGTCCCATGTTCCTTTATACAGTCATGTATGATTTCAATCATGAATGGGTTGTTTGGTTGAGGATAGAGGGGCAGTTGTCATCTTTTTCCACTGAAGACTGCTTTTTCTATATGAACATGGAATCTAGCTCTTAATCTTATTATTACTCATTATGTGGTAGTATTACTACCTGTCCATTGATGAACACAAATTTTTACAAGATATCTGTGGGACTTTGGCCTCGAAACCATTTCCATTCATGAAAACTTTGGCCCCACAAAATTGGGAACAGTATGAAACTGTAAATATTTTAAACAGAAACCAATGCATTCAAGATTTATCGAGCTCTCTAGAAAGACTGAAAAACCCTAGGGATTGCCTATTCCAACTTTTTCAGGACATGTCATCTGTATGCTGTCACATAAAACTTCCTCTTGCAACCTTTCCTTGGAGAAGTAACTGCTTAATAGTGTGTAAAGCCTCCAATGAATTTAAAGATAAGATGTAATTTGATTTTGCTCAAATCTGTATTGAACAGTCATGTCTTTGACCATGATGACATTATTCTGCTAGTAAACAGCTTTAAGTGTAAGCACAGATATTGCAGTGTAGTGCCAGGCTGCCTGTAACCAGCAGAGGGATGCAGGGTGGAACGGGGAGTTGCTGATTTACCTATACAATCCACCAAAGCAGTAGCCCAAGTATGACACAAGATCTCCGATAAAACTCAAGCATACAACTGGATTTAAATCAGGGTCACCACATAAGAATCTGTCCTCTACTTCTGCAAAATTAGCCAGATTAGACGAGGTAAATTCATTGTTCTTCAAATTTCTGCAGTGAACAAAGAATAAGAATCATATGGAAATTCTCCTAATATGTATGAATTACTTTCTTTTACTTAGGTGTTTTACTTTTGTACATCAGTTGCAATTCCCTTTAAAACATTTTTATTAACCAGTTACTTCTGAAATAGGGAAAAATGCCATTAATGCCTGAGGAAAGCTGTGAGATCTTACTTTGTCCTCACACATCTTGGTTCTAGCTGGATGAAAGACTTCACTCCACTATACGATGTTTCTATTGCATTTAAGAAAATCTACACTGTATTTGTTATAAGCATTTCTCAGTGGAATAACTGCTGAAGCAAATTGCTTGGATTATTGCTAGTGTTATATTGACACACAAAGGCAACATTTGTCAGTTGCCTGTATTTAGTAATTGAATGGTAAACGGAGGCACACATGCACTGGAAACTCTTACGAGAGTAATACTGCATCTTATTGCCAACAGCAAGTCTTACTTGCTCAGATTCAATAATTTTTTCTGCATTTCTTACTCATTTGAAAAAAACAAAAAAAGAGAGAAAATGACAACAGTTTCTTGCCATTTTTACCTGGAGGGCACATTCAGTTAAAAGGGCAGAGCAAGATTTAATCGCTGTTATATTGCTGATGATTAACCAGAATTCATCTTGATTAATCAGAATATCATCAATGATTTGCTTTTAGCAAAAGATAAGCAAAAAAAAAAAAACAACACAATTTCTTGCAGTTATAGTAATGCTTTCATTTCCAGCATAAAAATTAATCATAGGTTGTTACAGCTTTATAATTATTAAATTACACTTTTTAACAATACACTCATGCATATTCTGAAATAGTGATTCCACCTCTTTCAAATTCATTTTTTGAGTCATCGCTGTCAAGTAAAAGGTAACTTCAGATAGTTGGGAGGACCCTATTCTGCTGCAGTGGAAACTGAAATCCCTATTGATTTCAGCAGTAGTTGGATTGGCCGATTTTGAAAGGATTGCTATTCCGAATAAGGCAGGCATGGTAAATACTCTATCTGAATAGTGGAGCCAGACGCTGTTTCATATGAGCCTTCATGGCTGTGAAATTCAGACAATGTTTACATCTATGTACGGCTGAAAAAATGGAAAACTGGATGAATCTGAGTAGTCAACCTTGATGATATTAAAAGATTTATGTATTTTTGGATTTAATTTTAAAACTACCTCTGATATCTCTAAGCATGGTTTTATCTGACCTCTACCTTGCTTCCTTTATTTTTTTTTCTCTGCTTTTTCCTTAAAGAAATTATGATGGACAATATACAAACCTAGTATCACTTTGGTCTTTGGATGTTTTATATCCCTCTTACAGTATCCCATGGATACTGAAGTACAGAATCATGTTCTTTATTCATGTTTCTGTTGTACAGTGGCTTTCCAAAATAAATATTTGCAGCACTGCAGCTGATACAGAGCTGAATAAATAATAATAATGAATAAAACTTTGTGTGCAGTTTTTTTTTCAAACTTGCATAAAATATGGCCAGCATTTTAAAATTACATTTTGCAGCACTTGCTTCACACCTTATCCTCAATTTCAAGACAATGACTTTTTCATGCAATTTTGCCAAACATGAAGTTTTTCTTATTTCTTGTATGAAAGTTTACATTGTCTTTTTCATTAGAGAGCCTTTTCTAGACCTATATGGGAGGTTTTTATTGAAATCTTCTCACAGATCTGTTTGCAGCAAACCCTTGACATTTGGCAGAGAGCAAAGCTGGGTCTAAGGATGCATCTTTTTCTAATCCTATGATTTGCAGATCAAACGTAGCCACGGTATAATACTTCATAAGTCATTGTTTACTTCCTTTGACCTGTATTACTTGTCATATCATGTTCACATACAAGCCTCAAGAGAACACAAATATTCAAACGTATTTTTTTACACTGGTGCTGAAACACCAGCAATGTACAGTGCACCAGGAGCAAACGTGCAGCCAGACTTGCTCTGTATTTGAAGCTAAGTTTCAAGGGTGGGCCTAAACACACTGGGGACCACAATCAGGATATTTTATTTTAAAATATTGGCCCAGGTGTAGCTTGGATTGTAAAGATCTTCACTGTGCTTGCAATGCCTGCTGCTGAAATGGATGAGGAGAGCTTGTCTCACTTTGTTTAGTGTATCCAAAATACATGAGTGAGAGCTTAGGCTTGAATTTGGGCATCATACTTGAGCTGAAACTTGCCTTGTGTGAGCGCATCAGGGTTCAGTCTGAACTCATGGTGCGTATAACACCACCGTGTAGCTTGGGACCCCCATCAGGCTGCCAGTGTCCAACACAACTGGAGGCACAAGAAATACGGAAGTCATTTTGTCAGGAAGCAGCTGATACTGGAAAGCAAGTGGCTAGATATCACAGGAGTACACGTAAGCTCATGGAACCTGCCTTGTCCTGAACCATATTTAAAAAATGCATGTGACAATAAGAAAAAAGGAAAGAAAGAGCAATGTTTCATGCACAACAGTGAAGTTTTTGAAAAGGCCATTTTGTTAAAATAAAATTTTAAAAAGCAAAGTGTTTTAACTTATTTTTAGACTAATTTTACATGCTTCTGGTTGTGAAACAAATGGTCATGACAAATCACACTGTTCTCACTAATGTCTGTGGGATATCAATGCAGAATCTGACTCCTTCCAAGTGACTAAGTACACTATTTTAGCTTTGCCCCAGCAGCCAGATTCTCTATTGGTATCCCGCTGATGTTTCTTATAATACATAGATTGAGTCATACTAAGCATGGATGGGTTTTTTTGGAAAAGCTGTTTTATAATTCACTTTTAGAATGTCAGTACAACCAAGCAATTGCTAATATCACAATTGGTGACCCTCTGCATTTGTAGACATCTCTCTTGAGAAATTAATTGGTTTTTTTTTAACTTAGCATGTGAATATCCCCAGTGCACACTTTGACCCATTGTTTGCGGTGTTTCTAACACTGAAGAATGTAGTGTTAATAGATTTTATGAAGTCAACAGTGGCAGCAGTAGTAGCATTTTTACCGTGAGCTATACTCAACCATTTCTGTCTTGCTTTCCTATGAAACCTTTATAGGGGAGGCTTTATCATGGTATTTGATTAACATAAATGCCAAATTTTCATTTTTTTTTTCCAGGTACATATTGTAGTTAACTTGAAACAAATCTGCCAGTTCGTAAAGAAAAAGCATTCTGCTATGCAGAACTAGGTATGTTGGACATAGATTCTAGTGGTCATCTGAATAGTTTGGGTTGCTGTATGTCAGATTCTGAACAGTTAGCATCTGATCCAAAGGCTAGGCAACTCACAGGAAAAAATAAATCTCATTAACCTTAATGGACTTTGAATCTAGTATTTATTATAGCCACACGTCACACAGAGAATTTACATTAAAACAAAGATGCTGGAACAAATCTAATAATAATAAAGAAAACTTTTAATTATTATTAATTTGAAATGTTCTGATGTTCTGCAACCAATCACAGAAATGCCATGTAGAATTATAGAATCATAGAATGGTTTGGGTTGGAAGGGTCCTTAAAGATCATCTAGTTCCAACTCCTCTCCCATGGGCAGGGACACCTTCCACTAGATCAGGTTGCTCAAAGCCCCATTCAGCTTGGCCTTGAACACTTTCAGGGAGGGGACATCCACAACTTCTCTGGGTAACCTGTTCCAATGCCACCATCCTCATAGTGAAGAACTTCTTTCTTACATCTCATCTAAAACTACCCTCTTTCAACTTAAAGCCATTACACCTTGTCCTATCCCTACATACACTTGTAAAAAGTCCCTCTCCAGCTTTCCTGTAGGCCCCCTTTAGGTACTGAAAGGCTGATATAGAGTTTCCTGGAGCCTTCTCTTCTCCAGGCTGAACAACTCCAACCCTTTCAGCCTGTCCTTATAGGAGAGGTGTCCAGCCCTCTGATCGTCTTCATGGCCCTCCTCTGGACTTGCTCCAACAGGTCCATGTCCTTCTTGTGTTGGGGGCTGCAGAGCTGAACACAGTACTCTGGGTGGGCTCTTTACAAGTGCAGAGTAGAGAATCACCTCCCTCGACCTGCATGTCATGCTTCTTTTGATGCAGCCCAGGATACAGTTTGCTTTCTGGGATGCCAGCACAGACTGCCAGGTCATGCTGAGCTTCTCACGAGCCAATACCACCAAGTCCTCCCCAGGGCAACTCTCAGTCCATTTTATGTCCAGCCTGTGTTTGTGCTTGGTATTGCCCTGACCCAGATGCGGGACTTTGCACTTGGCCTTATTAAACTTCATGAGGTTGGCATGGGCCCACATCTCAAGCTTGTCAAGATGCCTCTGGATGGCCTCCCTTCCCTCCAGTGTGTCAACCACACCACACATCTGGTGTTGTTTATATTGAAGATAGAAGATGCCTCAAATTCTTTGACCTCTCTGAAGTGTATCTCATGCCAGTGGCTTTCACTATTTAGTTACATAATTTATTTGGTTCTGATGAAAGATTAACCTTTAATTGCTTTCTTTAGCAACATTTAGTAAGCAGATTGATAGCATGGAGATGATCTATGCAACTACCAAAGAAGGATTTCTTCAACTCATGTTGCCATGACAATTTAGATTTTTCTTGTCAACTCTTGAGAAGCTCCGAAGTCATTTCTTTAAAGCAATGAATCAAGGAATATTTTGGAAATTGAAGTTGCTCTCTTTTTTCTACTGTTTTACACAGTGACCTGACCCAAAAGATTTTAAAATCTACAAACGAACTATATGCAAAACTATATAATCATGAAATCCTCTTCATGGATCTCTAATGATTTACACCAGCAGAGAAGCTGAGTTCAGATGCATTATCAAGTGATTTAGATTTTGTTTATCAACTACAGGATAATAAGAAAAAGTCATCATAAACAATAATGGAGGGGAGAGGCCAGTTTATAGTTGTCATTTTGATCTTCATGTCAATATTTTATCTTGATACTATTTTGAGGAAATTAGATTACAGAAGGATTATAGAACAAAGAAGGACTAATCATTTTATTTTTGCTACAGTTTCAATTATAAAATTAGTTAAATGAATGAGGAATAAAATCAAAAGGCTATTGTCTACATATTTAAATTACTGTCCAAGATATGTCCTGTATACGATGTTATTACTAATCAAACTGAACTTCTCTCTTTTGATTGTTTTGAAAATACTAAAACTAGTCCAAGCTATTTTAATTCTTAAATAAATTACTGGCTTAAAGAGGTATTTATTACATTGCTGTTAGCAGTATGGGAAACATAGTAAATGAAAAGAAGATAACGCCTTCTGTGTTTTCTGCTGGGAAAATAAGTTTTTGTATAGAAGACAAGAAAAGTAGCTCAGTAATGGTTTTCTTTTTAAAATGTTCCTGGCAGATGATGGCTATGGAGTTGGTGCAGTTTGTTTACCACTTTGCAATGGATTTGAGATGAGTCATACCACATTAGAAGGAAAATTGAAAAGTTGTTTTGTCAAAACGAATTCAGTTTTCTTTTTTTTTCATATATACTCAAATAAGTAGTTTTCTTTAAACAGAGACACCTAATTGATTTTTTATTTTAGCATTGATTCTTGTGTACATAAATTCAAGTTTCTGTTGCTAAAAATTGTAGGTGCAGATCTATAATTTCTGTATAGTGGATAAGGTGACTGAGCTGGAGTCTCCTTTCAGTTATCTTCATGCATCCTTTTAAAGTACTAGACATTTTATTGTCAAGCTAGTTTGAAGCACAATAATTTCAACCTCTACAAGCACAGCTGGATTTTGCAAGTCTTTCTATCCCCTTGCCTTCAGAGCAGGAGTTGCCTGAGTAAGCACTAGAGGATGGGACCTCAAGATTTCATGTTGTAGAGAAATCTTTATTTCTGTCTTATTTCCTTACTGCCTGTAAGTCCACTTCACTGGTAATGCATCTCAGTGTATCCACTAACAGTGTTAAAGTAAAGTGGTACTTACTTACATGAATATTTGATAAAAAACCAGACTTGTGGATGGAATACACTTATGATGCATCAGGTCATAGGCATTCAGCATGAAAAACAACCTTCTTTTCCCAAAATATCTGAACACATATATATTGAACAATAAAAGCATCTATCTGAGCTCATTTTACCAGCAAAACAAGTTTTAGTGTCAAGTTCAAGGATGGTAGGAAGAGGGCAGAAGGTACTGTTTATTGTCAAGGGCCTAGATTTGTATTTTTACTTTCTGTTCTAGAGTGCTAAATATCTGCAGTTCCCACTGCTGTGAGAGAAAGCTGCAGATCTCAGCGCTTTTTAACATCAAGGAATTTGTACTGTACTCACTTTTACACTTGGCAATCATCATAATCTGAATGTAATATAGTGCTGTAAAGAGAATGGATAAACAACATTGTTCAACATTCACTACTGTTACCTCTCAGGTAGTATCTGAATTAAGCAAAGTTTTCAAATCTGTACTTTTTGTGTTTTTTTTCTTAGGAAGGAGAGATTCCTCAGGGGAAGTTGTGGTTTGTTTTTATTTAAAACTGTTGTACTTCAGTAATTCTGTGTATAAAAAAAACCCCTGGATCTGATGCACCCTGGAACAAAATGTTTGTTATTACAAAGCAAACATTAAAAGCAGCCGCAAATCAGAATTTGGACGGAAGCCATCTCACAGACTACTGGCTATATTGGATAATGGAGGCTGTTGTCCTGGCCCAGAATGAAAAACAATTAGTTCCACCTCCACTTTATTTCCTCTATGAGTATTCATCATTTTTACATTTATCCCACATTGATGAAAACTAATTGCACGTCCTTGGGGCTTAATTTTTCTTTGTGAGAAACAGGCCATTTGTAAGGGATGAGGCAGGCTCTGGTGGAAAGAAGACATCTACCCAGTTTTACCACTGTAGAATAGGCACCAAACCTCTTTTGGTATTATTTTGCAATCCTCAGCAGACCATATTTCAGGATGGATAAATTGTATGTATTGTTATTGTATGGGTTTGCAAGGCAAGGTTTGGTAGCTGGGGAGCTACAGGAGTGGCTTCCATAAGAAGCTGCTAGAAGCTTCCCCATATTCTGTAGAACAAAGGCCAGCCAGCTCCAAGATGGACTCGCTGCTGGCTAAGGCCAAGCCCATCAGTGATGGTGGTAGTGCCTTTGTGATAACATGTTTAAGAAGAGGGTAAAAACCTTCACAAGTGCAACTGCAGCCAGAGAAAGGAATATGTGAGAGAAACAACTCTGCAGACACCAAGGTGAAAGAAGAAGGAGGGGGAGGAGGTGCTCCAAGCACTGGAGCAGAGATTCCTTTACAGCTCATAGTGAAGACCACAGTAAGGCAGGCTGTCATCCTGCAAGCCATGGAGGTTAACATTTGAGCACATACCCACCTGCAGCCCATGGAGGACCCCACACTGGAACAGGTGGATGTGCCTGAGGGAGTTTGTGACCGCGTGGGTAGCCTGTGCTGGCGAAGGCTCCTAGCAGGACCTATGGACCTGTGGAGAGAGAAGCTCACACTGGAGCAGGTTTGCTGGCAGGACTTGTGACCCCGTGGGAGGGACCCACAGTGGAGCAGATTGTGAAGAACTGCAGCCCTGTGGGAAGGAGTCACATTGGAGAAGTTTGTGGAGGACTATCTCTTGTGGGAGGGACCCCATGCTGGAGCAGGGAAGAGTGTGCAGCATCCTCTCCCTGAGGAGGAAAGAACAGCAGAAACAATATGTGATGAACAGACTGCAACCCCCATTCGCTATCCCCCTGTGCCACTGGGAGGAGGAAGTGGAGAAAATTGGGACTGAAGTTGAGCCCAGAAAGAAGGGAGGGGTGGTGGGAAGGTGTTTTTAAGATTTAGTTGTATGTGTTGTTATCCTGCTCTGATTTGATTGGTAATAAATTAAACCAGTTTCCCCAAGTCAAGTCTGTTTTGCCTGTGACAGTAATTGCTGAGTGATCTCTTCTTGTCCTTATTTTGTCCCACGAGCTTTTAGTTGTATTTTCTCTTCTTTGTCCAGGTGAAGAGGGGAAGTGATAGAGCGGCTTTGGTGGGCACCTGGCATCCAGCCAGGGTCAATCCACGACAGTCACATAGCACTGGTACTTTCACATACAGTTTTGTAAAGTAGAAGTATTTTGTGTGACTATCTCAACAGCAGTTTGCTTCTCAGATCTACTCAGTCACACTGCTATTATCTAGGTACTATCCCAAAAGAGCGATGTGCATGAGGATCAGGTCCCCTAGGGGAAAAGAATCAATTAATAAAAAGAAACTACTCTTTGACACTAGAAAGATAATGCATTGCCCACTGTGAAAAAATAAGCTATTGTGGTGACAGACTGTGTCAGCTGAGGGATAGGCATTCAGCACAGAGGACAGCATAGGCAGCTGATGGAAATTGCTCTTACATTGCATTGACATACTCTCCAATACCACTCAGTAATATAAGCTATCTCAAAAAAGAAGCTACAAGTTACATATGAAAAATCATCACAGCATTTAAAGGAGGTTTCAGTTAGGACTATTTTAAATTTTTATATCAATCCTTAATCTCATCATTGCCCTCTTTTTTCTGTGATATTTTGTCTATTATTATATTTATTCTTTAAATGAAATCTCATTAGGCAGTGATGTCTATAGTGTGGTTTATTAATTTACTTTATGGTAAATCCTGGAGCACAGAGAACCATTATACAAAGGATTATATGAACACAGAAAATGAAATGGACAACATGGACAACATTGTGACAGGAAACTCAAGTCCGGGGAATGTTATTTCCTGCATGACCAGAATCAAGCAAAAAACCCTATCTTCTGAAACTTGGCCAATAGCAGATTCATGCTGCCCTGTAAAATACAAAGGGCATAGCCCAGATTAGTTTACTCACATCCATCAATGATTATTCAATTTTTCTTCTGGTCTCCATTACTGCTATTTGTCTTACTGAAGAACAATGCATTATCACCTTCCCTTATCATCTCCAGTAACACAGGCATACTGGTGTAGTCTAATGAAGCAGAACTGGTAATACAGCTCAAAATTTGAAATATCTGCTGACAAGGGCTGCCAGTGGAAGCTCTAGTGCCACTACTGTGCAGGTCTGATGTGGTCTGATAAATAATGACTGGTGCCCTCACGGGCATGGCGGTTCAGTTGCTGAGCTGATACACAGGATTTATGCTGACATGTTGAAAATAATGGTTTTTATCTTAGAGGACTGGCAGAGCTGGCACCATAATGTTTTCATCATTACTGATTCTTTAAATTTTCCTTTTGAAGACCTTATCTTTCTTGTTCCAGTCACTCTATAATTTCCTCCTCTACTGAAGGAGTGTTAGACACCTTTCCTGTTATGCACCAAAGTGGCTGCTTAGCATTCCCATGGAGGAAAGCGCCCAGAGTCTACTCTGTGATGACTCCTGCACTGGGAGCAACAAGCACAAAGGCTGAAGATGGGCACAGGGCTCTCTCAGATCTGAAGAACTAAGTCAGGGACATAAGATGTGCCCAGGTTTTGTGCATGTCCCATGAATTTGGTTAAGTTTCAGGCTTCATATATTTAAAAATGCAAAAAATTGTCACATCAAATCACACCAAAATAACCTCTCTCTGACAATGGCCATTAGCAAATACATAGAAAAAAATTGCAGAAAAAGATTCAGACAGCCTTACATTTTAGCAGCCTCTGGCCAGTTTAGGAAACTCTTTAGCCAGCAGCTGCATCTATGTTCAACATTCATCAACAAATTTAACCTTCATGAATCTGTTCTTGAATCTATTCATAATTCAGACGACCACACTATTTTCTGACAATGTATTTTACAATTTAATTCCTGCTGCTTAGAAAAGCACTGCATTTTACTTGTTTTGAAGCTCCTACCTGCTCATTTCTTTGTGCACTTCCAGTTCTTCAGAAATACTTCACCCTGCACAGAACTTTGCATCTGACAGATAAGGGGTGATGTGAATCTGTAAATTACATACGTTTCCCACATACACCTAAAAATTCTATATGGATATTTACATTAGCTTAACTTTAAGTAATACTAATGCATGATTCAAAAATGCATTTCTCATAACTTTTAACAAGCATGATGTTGTAGTCAGTGTTACTGATTAACTTAAAAGAAAAATAGTCTCTATTTCATTATAAACAGCCACTTCCTTCTATCCCACCATCTCATTACCTAATTTTTATTCTCATCAATGATATTTTGATTGTTCTCTTTCCAGTAAATATGAAGACTGCACACAGTGACCATCAAAATGACAGTGATGCTCAACATTTTGCTTAACATTTTGAGAGATTTTAGGAGGAACAGCAGAGAAAATGCTTAGAAAATTAGGTACTGGTAAGAAAAGAATACAAGCGAACAAGGTGCTTAGTGTTTTCCTCTCCCACTGACATCAACTTCCATGGAGTGTGTTAGTAGCTTGTTGGTAATATAAAGTGCACTGTATAGTAGCTTCATGTTACATACATGCTATTTGCACCTCTGTGATCCAGTGCATCACTGGTTACAAATCATATCTTGATGGTATTCTCTTTCCTGGGACAGTAAGCAAGAAGTCTGGTGAAAACTGGTGGATATTGTGACAAACTTTAATGATGGGTTCTGGTGAAAGACTGGGTTTCTTCAGAGATTAGGGAAACACTGAAAGAATTTATGTTAGAAAAGGTTTGGGAAGAGGTCCATTATACTGAGAATGCTGAAAATATGTCATCCTTCTAAATCAACCAGTTTCCCTCCTCACAAGACCCGTATCTAAAATAAATTGCAAAAAATAACATTGAAAATTCTGCCTCTAGATAGAGGCTTATCTCAAACCTTAAAACATGCAAGATATTCTGTGAGCTCCAGTCTGTAGCTTTCTGGTTTTGGTTTTATGTTAGAAAATTTGTCACTGTCTGAAAAAGAATTGTTTCTCTTGTTCCCTAAGACAGCAGCCTTCTTACATTAATTTAAGCTGGCTCTGAACAGGATGTACAAGTTCTGCCTTTCCCCTTTATTCTACTTCTTCCTCTCAGGACTGTCTGTAGAAAAGCATATCAGCATCATAAAAACAAAACGAAGCGATGCAAATAAATAATTAGCAAAAGCATAGCAGTCCATTATGAACAAGAGTAGCATGAGCTAGAAGAAACCAGAATCTCTTTCATGTTAGCAAGTGTCCCATGACTATTCTTGCTTCCTCATTCTGAAAAGCTCTATTTAATTTCCATAAAAGAGAAATATCTGAATATTTCTTGATAGAGTCTATTCAGGAAAGGAAGGCATTAATTACTCCTGTCCTGTGCAAACAAAATCATTGCTTAGTTTTGACAAGAACACAGGTTTCAGAAAGATGACTGGAAAAGGTCTACATCTGAACAAGATGTAATGTATCTGACATACTGTAATCTAAATTTCCAGCGAGAGAAGGGAAAAAATGAGTTCTTTGAGAGGGACTGTTTATTGGGATAACAACATTATTTTTTAAGCAGGTTTAATCTTCTGCTTGATTAAAAAAATCCAAAATTAATTAAAATGACAAAATGTTTGAACAACTCAAGATTATGATCAAAAAACAGATTAAGTTTACAAATAAGTGCTGTGTTTAATTAAAAAGTAATTGTTCATTTTAGGTAGCAATACCTTAATGCTGGTTTGGGATGACATAAAAATTTGTTTAGTCCTGTGTTTACATATTAAGCATTCCTCTTTTAAGAATTACTTGCTTGACCATAAGAAAAAGTGCCATTTAGAATATCTCAGTCACTTTCATTGAAGGATCAGATGGCATGTACATTTAGTTGCTTGAATTAGTAGATTAGTGTTTCTTCAGATAAAATTATTTAAATAAATCTGTTGATAAACTTTAACCGTATTTACTATTATGCTGCTGGGATATCTGTCTTCTCTCTGCCTAGAATAATATATAGTGTATGCATCTGAAAATTTGAGAAAATAAATACCTGCTCATTATTCTAATGCAATGTAATATAACTTATCAATTCAAGTGCTAGATCTGAGATGTGCTGGACTCTTCAGTTCCTAATTAATTTCATGGATGTTGAGGACACTCCGCAGTAAATAAATATGCAAGAATTTAAGCATCAAGTTCTCAATTTTTTGTGAAGGTATTTACAACTAATACTTAGATTACTGAACAACCACCACTCAATGCAAACTCAAAGTTTGCAGTTTGCTACTTTAACCCCAGAAACACCCAAATTTACATATGTCTATTTTTCATTAGGAAATTTCCTTTGAGTCTAAAATTACATTTCTGAGCATACTCGGAACTGTTTCATACTGTCAATTTGTATAGGAGTGTTATTGAGCAGTCATTTTAATCTTCAATATAGATGCTGTTCCATAGGGATAAAACCGCTTGGCTTTCTTTAAGTGTGCCTGCCAACTTTGGCCTTAGATAAGATATTCCTGGAGGTGGAAGTGGTGCCCTCTCATTTTCCCACAGTAGAGAGAGTAATTTAGTAGTTGGAGCACTTAGCTACGTGGTGAAAAATCTTCATTCAGCCTCCTCTTCTCTGAGAAAGTTAAAGCCTGTCTCATCTTTTTTTCCTGGCATCTATTGTGACTGCCCTAGGCTCTCCCCTGTTGGTGCTGTGAAGGTTTCCAGTTAAAATTTCCCTTGGAGGTAGAGGCTTGGGTTCCAAATCTTGCTTAAAGGAACTCAATATAAAATATTTTAAAAGCTGCTGGAACAGTAGCTGGACTCCTACTGGTCCCCTCTTACACAAAGAGCATTACTCACCACATCAG